>PVIC010021325.1:0-28694 GCA_004025085.1 Thryonomys swinderianus
CAGCACTCGGGAGGCAGAGACAGGAGGATTGCTGAGTTCGCGGCGGCTAGCCTGGGCACCATAGTGAGCTCAGGGCCAGCCTGAACTACAAAGTGAGACCCTGTCTCCAAAAAGCAAAAAAAAAAAAAAAAAAAAAAAAAAAGTTTATATGTGTTGAGTGTAAAACTCTGTATTTCCTGTGGAAATAATCACAAAGATTCATACATAAAGATGTAGAGTATCTCCTTTTTTATACAATGTATCAGAAATTTAGAAATAATTGAAATTTCCAAAATGAGAGAAAAATTTAAGTTATGCAGCTATTAAAAATAAGAGCTTTTTGGGGCTGGAGGGTTAGCTCAGTGGTTCCAGTGCCTGCCTTTCAAGTGTAAGGTCCTGAGTTTGATCTCTGGTAACCACATACAGTGCTGGGTGTGGAGACTCACACCCACCAGCAATCAATACCACATACCACAGTGCTGGGCGTGGTGGCTCACGCCTGTAATCCCAGCACTCGGGAGGCAGAGACAGGAGGATTGCTGAGTTCGAGGTTTGCCTGGGCTACATAGTGAGCTCAGGGCCAGCCTGAACTACAAAGTGAGACTCTGTCTCAAAAAAAAAAAAAAAGAGCTTTTTCATGAAAACAAGAACACACTTTATGAACACTTTGCATTCACTTTTCATGTAAAAATTATTTTTCATCCATGTGTTAAGTATTCCTCTGGGTAAAGTCTCAGAGATACAACCCCACACAGCAGAGATAATAAGTTCCTACATGGAACTTGTAGCTCTTAAGGGTTGGGGGAATATTGACAGGAATAAAATGAGAGTATGAAATATTTATCCTTTTGTGCCTGGTTTATTTCATTTAATATGACATTCTTTAGGGTCATTTATTTTGCTGAAAATAATATAATTTCATTCTCATTCTTCATGACTGAATAATACTCCATTTGGTGTATTTATCACATTTTCTTTATCTATTTAGGCTAGTTCTGTATGTTGGTTATTGTGAATCGTGCTACAGTAAACATGGGCATGCAGTTAGCACTCTAGTATGCTGACTTTAATTCTTTTAGATATGTATCAAGAAGTAGTATAGCTGGGTCAACTTTTAGCTCTACTTTTAACTTTTGAAGAAATTCCATATTGATTTCCATACTTGCTATGCTAATTCATATTCCCTCCAGCAATGTAGAAGTGTTCTTCCCCTCATCCTTGCCATTGTTTACTGGGCATGTTTTAGTTATTGCCGATAACCATTTTGATAGAACTCAATGTAGTTTTGATTTGCATTTCTCAAATGACTTAGTATGGTGAACATTTTTCATATATTTATTGCCCATTTGTACGTTTTTTGAGAAGTGTCTATTCATTTGACCATTTTTAAGTTGGATTATTTGAGATTTTAGTGTTAAGTTTTTTGAGTTTTTTATATATTTTAGGTATTAACCCTATGCTGGAAGGGTAGCTAACAAAGATTTTCTACCATTCTTTAGGCTGTCTTTCACTCAGTTGTTTCCTTTGGTATGCAAATACCTTTTAATTTATTGTAGCCCCATTTCCTACAATTTAGGTAAGTTTCTGAGCCAGTGTTGCAGTCGGGATAGTTCCCCACTATTGTGGCATGAAGGCCAACAACTCTCTTACCCCCACGGGCCTCATAAACATGCCCTGGGTCTCAACTGTATTTCCAAAAGGCAGTATCCCTGTAGGGAGCATATGGGACCCTTATGGACAGTTCTTTAAGATGCTTAAATTATTTTACTTCATTCTCTAAGTTGGTAAATATGATTTAAACAAGCGTGCTTTTCCTACAGAGACATGACAGGAAAAGAAAGGGGAAATAACGCCAAATGTTCCCATTCACTGTGAACAATAAAACATTAAGTGCAGTTTTCCTGTTATCTTAAAATTGCAACAGAAAACTAAACCTAAGGGCCAATACCTAGTACTTACAATCTTTTAACATTCCAAATCAAGAAGTCATCAGGATGTGATGAGGCCCTGCGTTCTATCTCTACCATCACAAAAAAGAAAAAAAAGACAAGAGGAAGAAAGGGAAGAAAAAGAGAGGAAGGAGATAAAGGAGAAGGAGAAGGGGGAAAGGAAGAAGAGAAAGGGGAAAAAGAAACAGAAGAAAAAAAGAAAAAGACATCACCATGTATTTTCTCATGTCTTGTTGACAGTCAACAAACAGTAGTCAGTAGCCCTCCAGTAGCTGCACCCAAACCTCACCCTCATTTTTGTAGCTTTTTAAGGCTGGGTAATATTCTGTTGTATATATAGATCATCTTTTGTTTATCTATTCATCTACTAACGGACATTTGGGTTATTTCTACTTTTTGGCTGCTGTAATAACACTGTTATAAACATGACTATAAGCTATCTCTTCAAGTTTCTTCTTTCAGTGGCTTTGGGTATTTTCCACAAGTGGAATTGCTGAATCATATTGTAATTCTATTTTTAACTTTTTGAGGAACCACCATACTGTTTCCTACCATGATAATATTATCATGCATTCCTACCAGTCCTGTATGAATTTTCCAATTTCTATATATCCTTTCCAACATTTGTTATTTTCCTTTAAAAAATAATAATTAGGAGCCTGGCTTGGTAGCACACAGTTATAATGCCAACTGCTGGAGAGGCAGGTTTGAGGCCAGCATGGGCAATTTAGTGAGATCCTGTCTCAAAATGAAAATATAAAAAAGGTTAGGAGTGTAGCTCAGCATTCCTTGGCTTTAATCCCTAGTGAACTCTTCCAAAAAGAAAAAAAGAATATTATGAAATCAGGCAAGTCTGATCACTGACATATTGCTAGCCATGGAAAAGGAGAATTCCACAGAAAATAGAAGCAGGTACTAATAGCAATGAAACCACTTCATGTTTATAGCCCCAATAAGTTGAGAGTTCTTAATAAACCAGATATAGCAGTAGAAAACTAAGTAAAAAGGATTTTACCCCTTCCTTGATTTTTTCTTAAAAGTACATACTCACAGGCCAGAGATTTAGCTCAGTGGTTCCTCTGCCTGCCTAGCAAGCACAAGGTCCCTGGTTCGATTCCAGTAACTACATTCAATGATATGATATTGGGCATGGTGACTCACACCCACCAGCACTCAGTACCACACCCCACAATGCCGGGCATGGTGGATCACTCCTGTAATCCCAGCACTTGGGAGGCAGAGGCAGGAAGGTTGCTGAGTTTGAGTCTTGCCTGGGCTATATAGTGAGCTCAGGGCCAGCCTGAACTGCAAAGCAAGACTCTGTCTCAAAAGAAAAACAAAAAATTCAAAGCAAACAAAAAAACACATTAAATTATTCTTCATGAGACAGAAAAACCCACTGGTATCTCAGGAGGTTTATTGAAACCCTGAAAAAGAGACTAGAAAGGAGTAGAAGGGGGAGATCTGGCTAGAAATGTAGTAAGAATCCAGGGTTTATGGGAAGAGATGGAGGTAATATATTCTACATGTGGGAAATGTCCCAGATTTTAAGAGATCATTGGTGTCTGACATTCATATTGAAATGCTGATAGTCATGTATTCCTTCCTTCTGCTACTTCTAAGCATTCAGTAACATCAGCCTGATGTTTGCAGTTCCTGGGCTAAGGAGGAAGACCACATCCCATCATTTCCAGGAAGGCAAGCAGAGGCTAATAGAGAGAGAAGTAGTGGTGTGGAAGATAGCCAAGAAGTCAGTGTTAGTGTGGACAAGGAAGCAGACCCCTGTGCTCTTCACTGTGTTAGAGAAATAGAGGAGAGTATTCTAGACTGTACTGTTATGACTGCTTAAGTCTTTGAGTATGTGCGCACATGTGCTGACAATCCAACTCAGTCTTGTGTGTGGTGGGCAAGTGTTCCACTCTTGAGCTACATTCCCTCCAAGCTAGTTTATTTCGCTTCAAAATTTAACAGTGACTTAAGAAGTTGGAGACCATGGAAGTGTTTGGGTCATATGACATTCACACACAGGACACTGACCTGTGGAATCAGGTGCCTAGTCTTCATATATGTTAGCGTGTCAGGACAGGGGTAGCTTCTATTTAGCAATACTGAGGACTTAGCATCCATCTTCTTTTGAGCTCATAATCTTCCATTCCACAATCCCAACTTTCTTTCTTGAGCTCTTTTAAAATCCCAGAGGTATAAATAATGTAACATTTTATGTCATTTTATAGTCTACAAAACTCACTCATACATGTTTAATTTTTGTAGACGTCTAGGAGAGTAATACAGTCCCCTATTTTACAGATGAGGACACTGAGGCTCAAAGAGGTTCAATATCTTGCTCAAAGTCACTCACGTAGTAAGTAACTCTCAAGCCACTGATGCTCTTTTCATTTGTTACCTAGCCTTCATGATTTTGTGGTCATTATAACAGTACTTTTTCATGCATTTTCTTTCTATAATGCCAGTGAAGAGATTTGTGCTTATATTGTTGACTGTTCTCAGAGGGATTAAATTAGTGCTTTGAAACAGCACAACTTTTATGAGAGGTAAAGGAATAGTAATAAACGTTACAAGTGTGGAAAGCTCATTAGAAATGTGGAAACTCACCTTATTAAATATTCATCTGAATAGAGTCAGCTAAGAGGCAGGACTGTGGGAATAACAAAGTGTAGAAGCTAAAGGTTGAAAGTTACATAAAAACCTATAAAATTTTTGAAGAAATGCATCAAAACATTTTTTCTCAAGTTTCATTGACTAAATGTCAAATATAATATACTGTATTATACTTATGAAAAGATTTTATGCTTCAGTATATCAAATAACTCTAACACAGAGGGATTCCAGTAGAGCTAGCATAGGCAAAGTCTTGTCTCTTCCAGGCAGACAAAGGTCCTTCATTTGAGTAAAACCACAGAAGCAGCAAAGAGCTAAGGCTCTAGGATTCCTGCTACACAGATGCGGTCCTTTTGCAGGTTAGGTGCAGAGCTGGCTGCAAAGCACAGCTGCTTCCCCCTCTAGCTCTCCCAGCCACAACCCATGGGCCCCATCCTTATAAATTGTGTTATGGTTTATAATTATTCTCAGTGGAGTATTTACATGTGCACGTTTTCCTATCCTATTCCTATACACATATAATTGCATAATTGGTTTAGACTTTTTTTTCATTCTACTTCCCAGGTCTACTAGAAATAGCAAAATTAACTCATTTAATTTTCACTGACTTCCTCTTCTTTCTCTCCTAGAAGTACTTATGAGCTCCAAAGAGGAACAGGCCTGGCTAGGTTCATAAGTTGAAGAAATTAGGCAATTAATATCAGAATCTAATTTTAGTATATGGGTTGCTGAAGTGAGCACAGTACCAGACTCAAGTTCAAAACAATACACTAATAAGGAGTCATCTAATTTAATGAGTAGATGACAATAAAGAATAGGTCATTTCTAGCTTACTCAGTTAAAATTTTGTTTTAAGAAAAATTAAAACACGAATCATTTCTTTTTTTTTTTTTTTTTGAGACAGTGTCTCGCTTTGTAGTTCAGGCTGGCTCTGAGCTCACTATGTAGCCCAGGCAAGCCTGGAACTCAGCAATCCTCCTGTCTCTGCCTCCCACGTGCTGGCATTATAGGCGTGAGCCACCATGCCCGGCACGAGTCATTTCTAAGAGGACAAAATACTTTTTAATTTCATTAATCATAATTTACTAAAAGTACCTATAAAGGTGTGAAGTCCTTTGGTTCATTAAGAAAATTTAGATGCTGGGGATGTCACTCAATAGTGGAGTGTTTGTCTAGTATGCACAAGGCCCTGGTTCCATCCCTAACACTGCAAAAAAAAAAAAAAAAAAGGAGTTGCACACAAAGATGCATCTTTCTTTAAAATGAGTTGCATCTGGCTCTAAACCTAGTAATTTTCATACATGGATCTCAAAGTGTTTTTCAGACTTATTTCACTCACTACATGAACTTCTGTCTGTCTGCCTGCCTATCTTTCTGTCTATCTGTCTGTCTAATCTCCCACTTTTGGAAAGAAAAACTTAGGACCCAAGACAGCCAAGAGAAAGTTACGGTTCCTGACCCCAGTCTGTGGTTCACTTCAATAAAAGATCTTTCCATTCTAAGGATTCTAGCTGGCTGATGGTATTGCTGGGAAAAGTGTCTTATCAAAATAATGCAGTAATAGAATAACATACTCTATTTTTTGGCATTTTTTTCAGATACTTAAAACTATTCCATTTGATTTGAGGGTAAAAAGGATAGCCAAACATATTTGAAATACAGTTTGTCATCTTGCTCAGTGAAGAGATGTGTGAAGGTAGCAGTAGCTAGGTATCTTTAAATAAGTGGAAAAGTATCTCGTAACTGAAACAGGAGGATCAGAATGTGCCAAGGCAGTGTGACATTTCAGTACTCACCTGAGGGTGACCACCCTCGCTGGGGAGAGCTATCCCCTGACGGCAGTGTTTGCTATCTCAAAGGCCTTCCATTTCACTTGAGGGTTGCCTTCCAGGATCAGCAAGTACCTGTGTGCTCTAGGGAAGAAGCCTTCCTGGCAGCCATTTCCGGACTGTTACATGATGACCCAGTTCTCTTTAAAGTCATACTAAGAATTGGTGACAAGCATGGCATAGGTGGCCCCAGACCCTTTTGCTACAGCTTGAGCAGCTCCTAAATTTTTAGGAAGTGAGAAAGGGCCAGGGAAATGACCCACCCCTCACTGCAAGATGTGTTTCATTTTGTAGAGAAAAGCAGGCTGTCCCTCGAACTTCCTTCAAACTGGGGGGGGGGGTGCAGTTGTATTAATGACTATCTTTATTATTTTTATTTATTTATTTTTTTGAGACAGGGCCTCCCTTTGTAATTCAAGCTGGCTCTGAGCTCACTATGTAATCCAGGCAAGCCTCGAACTCAGCAATCCTCCTGTCTCTGCCTCCCGAGTGCTGGGATTACAGGTGTGAGCCACCACGCCCGGCACTGTGGTATGTGGTATTGATGGCTGGTGGGCATGAGTCTCCACGCCCAGCATTGTATGTGGTTACTGGGGATTGAACTCAGGACCTTGTGCTTGCGAGGCAGATACCGGAACCACTGAGCTAACCCTCCGGCCCTGACTATCTTTATTATTAATAAGTAGAAATTACGGGGATAGGGCCAAGTTTGTGTTTCTGCTGTCTGATGAATTCTCACAGACAAGTCTCATCAAAAATGTTCACTGGCTCAAATAAATTGGCCCAGCCACTCTAGGTTTATGGTTCCCTCTCTGACCCCCAAATTTCTGTCTCACTAATCCCTTGCTTTGCCCTTTGCTCTGGTGTTTGTGACTACTGTTTTCAGAATTCTTCCTGGCTTTTGGCTGCAGGCTTTTGCTCAAGCTTTTCTCATTCTACTCTGGTAAAAATTTTGCTGGTCTTTGAAGCTCAGCCTAAACACCTGCAACACATGCATTGGAATATTTCGATTGGTTGTGTGGTTGTTTCTGCCCCTGTTTTGATCCAGACCCCAGGAGCAGAAGCTCTTTGATGGTGATGAAGCCAGGCCAGGCATTCAGTCCCTCATGGAATGGACTCACTTGTTAACAAACAAAATGTGATTGCTATAGAGGAAACCAGATTGAAGGTAGTATGGAACAGACTGTTGGGTGTAAGACCTGTTACCCCAGATTATGGTACCTTGGCATTTTAGAAAGCAGCAGAATGGGGAAAGGAGGTCATGCCTCTCCTCCCTTTCTTTGAAGCGGGTCAGGTAACCTTTCTTCTTTCTCCCCCGAAGTGACAGATGTCCCATATGCCCGAAAGGCAAGAATGTCACACCAGTGTAGAAAGAAGATTCTGAATAATTGAGCTACCTAGTTAATTATTGTTCAGTCAGGCCTTTTGTCCTCTGATCATAGTTCTCCATGACTATCTGTAAAAACACATGGATTTGGGGCTGGATGTGTAGCTCAGTAATAGAGCACCTGCTTAACACGCACAAGAGCCTGAGTTTGATCTGCTGCAGAGGAAAAAAACACACATACAGATTTTTCAATTTGAGTCTTTACTTCTGAAAGCTCCTGTGTCACATAAAACTTTTATTAAATAAATTCCTTATACTTTTTTCTTGTTAATCTGTCTTTTGTTATAACGGTCTCAGCCATACACCTTGTAATGGCTGAAGAAAGAAATATTTTCACCCCTTGGCAGAAAGTTGGTGGTGAAAGGGAAAAAAGAGTGATAGTGTGATCTTTAAAATTTATTTATTTATTTTTAAAGGCAGGATCTCACTTCATAGTTCAGGCTGGTCCTGAGCTCACTGTGTACTCAGGCCACCCTCCAACTCACGGCAGTCCTCCTGCCTCTGCCTCCTGAGTGCTGGGATTAAAGTGATTTTTAAAGGGATTTCAGGGTTGAGTAAAAATGTTTTTTGATAAATATATTTGGGAAAGGAACTCCTCGGGGCAAGTTCATGGTGGAAGATTTTGAAGAGAGTTTAGTTTTGAGGTATTGATGTATAACAATGCTACTCTTCAAGAGGAACACTCCAGATGGACGCAGAGCACTGACATCTTAGAAAACTAGTGATATAGGGGAGGGAGATGCAACTCCCAAACCTCCTAGATATTTGAGACATGAGTGTGTGTTCTGTAAAATTGAACAATGAATTCTAGGAAGAATGGAATTTAAGAGTAGGAAAGATTTATTGAGGGGAAGAAAGCTTCCTACTAAGAGAGACAGGATGGGTGTCAGAAAGTGCCAGCCCACTCTACTTTTCAAAGATGTTTTGTATGGCAAACTCCTGAGGTGAGGTGGGTTCAAAGTGAGGCAAAATTATAAGACCCAATAGAAAATTACAAGATGGGCATGAGGTGGGGCAAACCATGAGCAACCAATAAGATTGCAAGTACAGTCACCCAGGTAATTGATTAGATGGGGAGTGAATGGGAAAAGATGTCATGTACAAGGAATTTTTTATTTAGAATATAATCACTGCTATCTATTTCTAGGGAAAGTAGTATCTTTTTTTTGTTTTTTAAATAATGTTAGCCAGTGAGTGTACCTTAATTGTTCTCCATTTTGGCTCCTTGAGGACTGGTGCCTTGAGGACTGGCGCCTCGAGTGTGGCTCTGTCTAACTGCTTACAGGATAATCTAACTTACCTATCTACAATATAGATGGACAACTGTAAAAAATAAAAATAAAAAAGCACATGGTCCATGTCTTAGTCTGCTGCTATAACTAAATTCCACAGGCTGGATAATTCATAAAGCAAAGAGGTTTCTTTGATGGTTGTGGTGGCTGGGAAGTCTCAAAGTGTGACATGAATTCGCTTAGCGTTGATGAAGATCTTCCTCTGTATCATAGCCTGGTGTAGGGCATCACATGTAGATACAAACATGGGAACTCAGTCTTTCTTCCTTTTTTTCTAAAGCCACTAAAGCCATCACGGAGCCCCACCCTCATGACCTCATGCAGTCCTAATGACCTCCCAAAGACCTCGCCTCCAGATACCAGAAACATATTAATTTGAGGATTAAGTTTCCAACTTAATGTTTAGGGGACACATTCAAGTTATAGCAGTCTATTCCCAGAACAGCTCAGTTATAATTTTAGATAGATGCTGAGCAGAGAAAAGCTCAAGGTGTTCAGCCAGTCATGTCTGGTGCGCATGGTTTGTGGTCAGCACCGGCGTCCTTGCTGTGGTGACCACTGCTGCCCACCCCACTGTGCTGGAGAACGATGGGCCAGAGGACACCTTTCTCTGTGAAGTCGCATATTGTCCTGCTCACACAGATGAGTCCCTCACCTATTAGCACGGGTTTCCAGAAGCAGCTCTGACTCCTTTCTTTCAGGAAGGATGAGAGACGACATAGGAATATTTCTTCATGGTAGTTAAGGATGTGTGTTGAGGTAGAGTGAATGACCAGAAACGGGTGTGGCCCTGGTTCCCTGATTCAAGGAGCATGTGTAGGATGGCCACACAGTCCTGGCTCTGCAGGTGTTGAGGGACACTCTAGCGTGACTGGAGGAAATGAAAATGAATAGAATTTACATTGTACTTTTCGAACTCTAAGAAGAGCCTAGTGTGGAGTGAAGGTGGAAGATGGAGGAAGGGAAGGGTTATAAGGGGACACAAGGCCTCCCTTTCCTGCACCCAGCAGCTGAACTCTGTGTTTGACACGTAGGTGGGAAAGGAAATTCTGAAAGGCCTTGTGGTGCTCCTCAGAGTGGGCGCTGGGTGACGGGACTCCATGAATACCTGCACTATGTGGGAGGAAAGAAGCATAAATAACTCGGCAGAGCCCTGACTAAAGGCCGTTCTTCGTACAGGTTGGCACCCCAGGTGTGCACACCTGACATGGACCCTGAAGGATCGCCTCAGACAGGGACCCAGCCAGCAGCCTCCAGTTTCTATAACCTTAGATTCAGCCAGGAGGGGAAGCAAGGACTTCTGTGTGGAATTTTGGTTTTCTTTTCATTCTGAGGCGCTTTCACATAGACTCAGCTGCTCTAGTTGGCAGGTGTTGATGGAAGGCAGTTCTTTGCCAGGTCTCGGCTTCTCAGAAAACTGCAGCGTGCCAGTCACCAAAGAGGCCCAAAGCAGCTAAGTTGCTCTGTTCCACGGGCAGTTCAGAGTATCCCACAAGGAGCCCAGTTCTGATGCTGAGAATACAAATTCACAAGCAGCCTGAGAGATTTCCTGGTTCTGCCTAAAGTCTTCTAGAAGTACTTTCTTTTGGAGAGTGTGCCTCAAGAAACCCATCTCTGAATAAGACAGATGATAAGTAGAGTTAGGGGCAGGGTTAGGAAAGGAGTAAGACCCTCAGAGGGGCCTCCTTTAAAAGGTCTGTTATGGGCTGAATTTTTTACCCCTGATACATGTGTTGGCATCTCGATTCCTCAAGCTCAGACAGTGATGGTATTTGGAGAGAAGGTCTTTAAAGAGGTAGTAAGAATGGGCCCTACTCCAGGGGGACTGGTGTCCTTATTATAAGGAAAGGAAATCAGGGCACAGAGGAAAACCCAAGTGATAACAGAGAAAGCAGCCTCTGCTCCCCAGAATGAGAGAGATGCCTTAGAAAAAGTCAACTGTCTGATCACTTGATCTTGACTCTGTTGGTGGAATCTCATGGTGGTGGTATAGAAAGAGTTCAGGGCAAAGGCCTTTCCTAAGTGGCCTTTGAGTTGTATCACTTGAGAACTGTCCACTCTTACACTGCCTTAGTAGAAGAAGTGAATGATACAAAAGACTAAAAAAGAAGAAAAAATTAGTTTAGATATTGAATGAAACCTCTTAAATGTACTTACATGCCAGAATGAGTGCCGTGCTTAATTTTGTCTCAGGTCTTGATTCCTTTCCGGTTTGTTTTTCAGATCTCACAACAAGTAACAGTCCAACATAATTTTAAAGTGGGACAATGTTGGAAGTTGAGTTGAGGAGAAATAAATGTCCCATAAGTTATAGCATTAGGTTTGTGTCTTGATTCTCCTTGTACACAATGGAGTTATGTTACATACTGCTTCCTGGCTTAAAGTGTTATCAGGAACAATCAAGCTAAAAATGTTCAGTAAGTATTGAGTAGGTAGGTAGTCATATATATATATATATATATATATATATATATATATATATATATATATTTTTTTTTTTTTCCCCTTGAGATAGGATCTCACTTTGTAGTTCAGGCTGGTGCTGAATTCACTATGTATCCCAGGCAAGCCTTGAACTCACGGCAATCCTCCTGCTTCTACCTCCTGAGTGCTGGGATTACAGGTGTGAGCCACTATGCCCAGCATTGTGGTATGTGGTACTGGGGATCAAACTCGGGACCTTGTGCTTACCACACTGGAAACACTGAGCTAAATCTCCAGCCTAAGTAGGTAGTTCTAAAATAAATAGAAAGTATAATAACCTGAGATTTAAATTCTCTTTTTTAACTTTTGAAGTTAGAAGGGATTACTTCTTGCTTTTTATGAAAAAAACCTCTCATTTTGCTCATTTTTAATTATTATAATTTTCCTTTAATAACAGGTCTGTAAAAGTTAGAAATTCCCTGAAAACTTGGAAGGAATAACTTCTCATTTCTCTATAATTTTGACAATTACAGCAGACAGCACCTCATTTAGTTGGCATCATTAGACAGAACTGAAACTTATCTTTTCGATAATGTGGTTGACAACCACTGTCATGGTTGTAATATTTAATGTTTTGAAAGAAGTCTCTTCAAAGTCTGTTAAACATCTTTTTCTTCCTTCATAATCATTGCACACTGGATACAGCTTGAAGGATTTAGTCATCAGAATAATCATAACATGATTCTTACACTGAGGTGTAGTTCACTGATGTCATCAAGTTGATCTTTTCGTCCTTGTGGCTAAAGGATCATAGTTTTGGAAACTTGTGTCTGCTTTGTGCCGTTGCCTGTTTTGTTGTGGTCTGCTCCAAATGTTGCCCTGCTTCCTGTGGGTTGGGAGACCAGACATGAAGCCGAATGTGTCTACAGCTAGATAAAATAGGCCCTGAATTACAGGGGTCAGGAGTTCTTTGGTAAATAAAGATACAGTGGGTGTTACAGTGAAGGTTTGTGCCCCTCCCAAAGTCATACTGTTGACATTTTAATTCCCATTGTGATGGTTTTAGGAGGTGGGGCCTTTAGGAAGTAACTCCTGAAGGAGGAGGTTTCCTGTATGAGATTGATCCCTTTATAAGAAGAGACTAGAACTTTCTTCTTTTCTCACTCTCCACCCTCTGAGGATGCAGTGGGAAGACAGCTATGTGTTGCAAACCATGAAGAGAGCCCTCACTAGACAGTGGATCTGCCAGCGCCCTCATCTTGGACTTCAAGCTTCTGGATGTGTGAGAAATAAGTATCTATTGTTTATGCTCTACAGCCTATAGCATTCTGTTACAGCAGCCCAAACTAAGACAGTAGACAAACATCTGTGAATGGCTTCTCAGCATTACTACCACCTGTTTGACAGTCCCTGATTTCCACTGGGAGATCTGTGTGTTTCTGCTTAGGCTCCAACAGTGAGCACTTGAGCTCAGCTAATCTAGTGAGCATTTCTCTAGGTATGTGATTGGCCAGAGGTGAGTCCTATTGACCCAAGCAGGCCCAGTCAGGATGCTCTCAGCATGTCTAGCTCATAATGCTTTGATACAGACACATGTTCTTTCTCTGGATATGGAAGGTGGCACAAATAGCCTAAATCTACTGACAATCATCTTTCCACATTTAGAGAGTCAGCTTCAGGACAGGTTGATACTAAGGAAGGCACAGTAAGGGGCAGAAACCAAGCAATACCTTGTTGCCATCACCTGATCAATGGATCAATCATTCTCTAAAACTCCCCTACCTTTTTGGTTTTTGTTGTTTTTCTGAAAAGAGAAAACTTAGTGATGGTCACATATAGTTTTAGTTAAGAGCTCAGATTGCCCTACTCTGCTTTACACTTTCAGCCTCCCTTTCTTCATACAGTGAAAGATTTTCTCATAGTGGGAAGTGGAAAGGTAATTTATAAGTATTATAGTCTGTTTCATGTACACTTGTTTTCTTTTAAACAATGAAAGACATTCACTGAGATATAATAAACCAGATACATGGTAGCGTATCTTCTCCAGGATACTTAGAAAGTATTGGTTGTAGAAAAAAAAAGTCTTCAACTAATAAAACTTTGCAAATACAAAATAAGCTATCTGAATGTATGTTCCAAATACTCTCCCAGAAAATATTAATACCTCATGGGTGATGTGACTATCTATGGAAAATACAAAAATAAACTCTAAATTAGAATATATACAATACTTAGCAAGTTTTCTGAGTATATGATCAATATGCAGTATAAATTATATTTTCTTACATAAGTAACAACAGAAAACTCAGTTTTAAAAAGATAAGATTTGAAAAGCAATGGTATCTAAAATATATATTGTAAGACTTTTATAAAGAAAATTACAAAGCTTCTCTAAAGACATCAAAATCTTGAATAAATAGGAAGAATGATTATAAAAAGCAAGACAATATCATGAAGAGATTGGTATTTATCAAACTGAACTATGCATTTAATGTAATTTCTTCTGAAGCTTTTACATGTTTTTTTTTGTAATTGGACAAGGTGAACCTCAAATTAAAATAGAAGAAAAAGGTGCCAAGAAGCATATAGATCTTTCTTTTTCCCAAAGAGAAGAATCAGGAACGAGGATGTGCCTCAGAGAACAAGGCTTTTTTAAAGCTTTTTTGTCAGTTAACATTGTGAAATAGTCATAGAAGTAAATAAATATACTAGGGTAACTGTGTAATGTGGCTCAGAGCAGACCTATATTTAAATTTTTTAAAAGTTGATATATGAAAATGCTGACATGTGGAGAAATAAAAAGATAAGATTCTGGCCTTGGGCAGTTGATTATCCATGAAAAAAAATGGATCCTGATTTCACATTAATTCAAGAATAAATTCCAGATCAATAACATACATTTATTTATTTATTTTTGGTGGTACTGGGGATTGAACTCGGGCTCTTGTGCTTCAAAGGTAGGTGCAGTACCACTTGAGCTAAATCCACAGCCCTTATTTGATTAATTTTTAAGTTTTTTTTGAGACAGGGTCTTGGTTTGTAGTTCAAGCTGGCCCTGAACTATGTAGCCCAAATTAGCCTTGCACTCATAGCTATCCTCCTGCCTCTGCCTCTCTCTAATCTCTTTTTTTTTTTTTGAGACAGGGTCTCGCTTTATAGTTCAGGCTGGCTCTGAGCTCACTATGTAGTCCAGGCAAGCCTCACACTCAGCAATCCTCCTGCCTCTGCCTCCCGAGTGCTGGGATGACAGGCGTGTGTATTTTTAGAGTAAGAAAAGATTTCTTCATGTGTGAAGCACTGGGTTTGGCTTGATTCTCTGTCACTACCACAAAAGGTGAGAGAGAAACAGAGACAGAGAGACAGGCAGAGACAGGGAGACAGAGACAGAGGCAGAGAGATAGACAGAGAATTTCATAAACAAGACAAAAAATTATATACCCAGAAGGAAAAGACTGATCAATTTGATCAGATTTAAGAAATTCTCTGCATAAAAATTGTCAAATACTACCAATGAACTTGAAGAAGGCATTTATAATACAAGTATGAAGCACTCCTGAAAACATAACAAATGTTAACAAACAACCCAATAGAAAAAAAACACAAAGGACAAGAATAGTCATTTCATAAGAAGAAATATGAATGACAAACAAGTGGATATATGATCAGCCTCATCAATAACCAGGGAAATAAATGCAATTTGAAATATGAAATACATTTTCATAATGACCCAATTGGCAAAACCAGAGTCATTTCAATGTCTGGAATTTAGAGACTCAAATTCTCATATAATGCTACAGGGAGATGTATTAGTATAGTTGGGCTGTTATAACAAAGTACCTCAAGCTAGATGGCTTCAACACCAGAAATTTATTGTCCCAGAATTCCAGGAGCTGGAAATCAGGTTGGCTTATAAGTGGCTGCCTTCTCCCTTGTCCTCAAGTGATCTTCCTCGTATTTTTATATCTTATAATGACAATAGTCTTACCAAATTAGGATCCACTATAGCGACTTCATTTTAATCTTTTTTTTTTTTTTGGAGACAGGGTCTCGCTTTGTAGTTCAGGCTGGCCCTGAGCTCACTATGTAGCCCAGGCAAGCCTCGAACTCAGCTATCCTCCTGTCTCTGCCTCCCGAGTGCTGGGATGACAGGTATGAGCCACCACGCCCGGCACTGTGGTATGTAGTATTGATTGCTGGTAGGTGTGAGTCACCATGCCCAGCATTCTATGTGGTTACCGGGATCGAACTCAGGACCTTGTGCTTGCGAGGCAGGCACCAGAACCACTGAGCCAAATCTCCGGCCCTAGAATAGTCTTTTGATGAAAAGTAAAGAGAATCACATGGGGTATAAAGATGTGCTGTCATTTTTAGGAGACTGGGAATGTGTAGGAAGGACCCAGGTATGGAGAGAAGAGGATATGCAAAGTTCTCAGGTGAGAGAAAGCTAATGTGCTCAAGACATATCAGAGGCTGGATGGAGGTCAGGGAGTGAGGGAGAAGGTGTCAGGCAGCCATGTGCAGGCAGCATCTCAACTATGATGTCAAGGACTATGATGAAACTGGTAGCAAGAGGATGTTAGGAGCTTGTTGAATGGGAGTGTTATGATCATATTGTGTATAGAGAGTAAGAGTGGACAGGTAACGTCAGGAAGGAGGCTCTTGAGTGACTCCAGGAGAGAAAAGATGGCCTGGGATAGGACATGGCAATAGAACAGTGCAGGTTCTGAGTTTGCTGAAGGTTACGGATTAGCCATGGTGTGTAAATTACTGAGAAGAATCAAGGGTGCTTCCACGTTTTTCCTTTAGGGACACTGGATGGAGGAACAAGTTTTGGTCAGGAAATAAATTTGTGTTGTGCATCTTAAATGCGGGATGTCTCATTAGACTCTTGGGGAGCTCTAGTAAGCAGTTAGCTGCACAAATGTAGAATTTAAGGGAACACAAGAAATGTTGCTGGCATTTTTAGTCAGCCTTACCATGGAGTATCCTATCAGTGCGTGGTAGAAAAGAAAAACCAAATGAAGAAAGTAGGAGAAATATTTATAAATCCAACTGGGTGTTTTCTACAACATCCAAAATGTGGAGTCTTAAAACATCAGAAGGAGCTGCTTATAGATGACTAAATCCCCATATTTGATCAGAAATCTATGCCACTGAGGGTTAGGACATTGATCAATGGAAACTTGGAGAAGCTGCCCTTGCGTGGCTAATCAAGCCAAGTTTCCAACTGCTGGCTGCTCTACCCCTGTCAGCACCACAAAGCATGGATCTGAATGAGAGCACAGTATTTTCTCTTTCTTTCCCAATATCCTTCAGCAGAGTAGATTCTGCCCTTTCGCATCCATTGTCAGGCTCCTGCTTTGTGACTTGAGGGCCTCTAAATGCAGCAGTCATACTGGGGGCAGATAAGGACAGTCAAGCCCACGACTCTGGAATGAGAGTCACTGCCCTGAGTGCTTAGTGATCTTGCCCTTCTGTCCTCCAGCTCCAGGCACCATAAGCAGCAGGGAGCACAAGACCAAGGGTTGGCCACCAGGCTCTGCTTGTCTGTTTACAGCATGAGTATCTGTCAGACCTATATACCTTAGCCTTGGGGCTGCTTCGCTGTAAACTGATTTAATCCAATTTGAAGATGAACACCAAACCAAATGTTCCAAGAACTCAAATAAAAGCACTCACTTATCATAGTTGAATTCCTCCTCCACTTTCAGACAGCAGAGGGGCAAAGGAAAGGGTATGGAGAGAACCAGTCGCACCCCACCCCTGAAGACTCTTTCTAATGATGGATTAAGATTCCCGTGGAGCTGTGCTGTGCAATGTCCTCTTGTAGGTTTGCATTCAAATTAAATAATGAGATAAACCTCATGCTTCAGCTTCCTGTCTTGGGTTACAATTGCGGTTGCAGCCTTGCTAATCATTTCCTGCAGTTTTCCTTTCTTTAACTATGATACATATTAATGTCTTTAATTTTCTATCCCTCCTTTGGGCCTGGGCTTCTGTTAAGAGAGAAGTTTACTCATGAACATTGTTCATTTTCTGTAATGGAGATTTCTAGGTCTGATCCTTATTCAGATCTTCACGTCTGTGTGTGTTGATTGTTCTAAAGCCATATGTGGTACTTCTGTAATCCCAGCATGCTGGAGGCTGAGGCAGGAGGATCACCTTGAGTTCAAGGTCAACCTGGGGTACATAGTGAGTTTAAGACAAGCCTGTACTATTAAACAAAACTCTGCTCCCCCCAAAAAAGAATTAGAGATTATTCTAAGAAGAGAAACATATAATCAGAGCTCAGTCTTTTTTGGAGCTCCTTGTAGTCTCTTCCGTTGTTTTTCTCTTCAGAGTCCTCCTCAACCTGAGCCTCACAGGTGTGTCAGTGCTCAGGGATGCGTGCGCATTCTCTTTGAGTGGGAGTATATGGCTTTCTTTTCTCAGATAAAGTGTCATAACTATCTTTGAAAATATTGTGCTGAAACAAATTTTAAAACATTAAGGGGCCGGAGGGTTAGCTCAGTGGTTCCGGCGTCTGCCTTGCAAGCCAAGGACCTGAGTTCGATCCCCGGTAACCACATATAATGCTGGGCGTGGTGGCTCACGCCTGTAATCCCAGCACTCGGGAGGCAGAGACGGGAGGATTGTTGAGTTCGCGGCGGCTTGCCTGGGCACCATAGTGAGCTCAGGGCCAGCCTGAACTACAAAGCGAGACCCTGTCTCAAAAAGCAAAAAAAAAAAAACATTAAGAAACACCATTGTCTTTATCACTGAGACACAATAGACACAATACCCTGCATCCACAAGTTGAATAGAGGTTATTTAGGCTCATGATTGGCTGGCACCAAGACATGGTGGCTTGGCAGAAGGGCCTGGCATAGGAAAACTACTTCCTTCCTAGTGCCCAGGAAGCAGAGAGTAAAGGAAGTGACCAGGGAAGGAGACACGCCCTTCGCAGTCATGTCCCAGTGACCGGCCTTTGCCAACCGGGCCTCCTCTCTGAACATCACATTTAGCTGTAGCACACCCATGCTTTCTAAAGTGTGAGCACATGAGGCTTTCGGAAAACATCTAGATATAAACTGTAACAATAGCTTCACCATTCTGAGAATTAGTTGTTCATACTTTTGAGTCACTACACTTCACTATTTATAATAACATCAAAGCCCATCATATCTTCTAGAGACCTCATGTAGGGAAAAATTTATCTTTTTCTCTGTATGAACCACAGAGCACTTTTCCACTTTTCTGCCTCTTTCTCATTCTACACCTGGGAAAACTAAGTTCTCTAAATAGTAGGGGATTTGCCAATGTCACATTGATAGGTACAGAGCAAGGCCTGGGATTTGAGTCTTTTGATTCTTGATTCTGTATTTTTGTCAGTATTCAACTTTTTTGTGTGTGAGACAGGGTCTTGCTTTATAGTTCAGGCTGGTCCTGAGCTCACGATGTAGCCCAGACAAACCTTGAACTCAGCAGTCCTCCTGCCTCTGCCTCCTGAGTGCTGACAAGCATAAGCCACCATGCTCAGCACTGTGGTATGTGGTACTGATTGCCGGGGGGTGTGAGTTACCACACTCTCAGTATTGTTGTATGTGGTTACTGGGGATTGAACCAGGGACCTTGTGCTTGCTAGGTAGGCACAAGAACTACTGAGCTAAATCTCTGGCCCCTGTCAGTATTCAACTTTGACCAACAGCAAGATGACATGTAATACTCGGTAACATCCAACATTTCAGGTTCCTTTTTTAGGATGCACTAGTCTATTCTGAGGCAATTTTAACAATCTAAGTAAAAGTTCCTAACTAATAGTAGTTGAAAAGAAACCTAAACCATTTAAAGAGCCTGTATACCATTCACTGGAGAAAGAAGTTCTAGTCTTTCCCAGCTCACAGAGAACGCTTTATGCTTCTACACCGATGGTGCATTGTGAGTGAACACTTTGTGTCCCTGCTCCTCAGTTTTGCTCAGGTGTTTTGAGTCCTTGAAGACAAGGATCTTGTCCTCAATGTTCTTCTTATTCAGATTATAGCACAAAGGTCTTCAAATCAGGTAGAGGTTTGTGAAAGCATGAGTGCTGTTTACAAATTCCATTATCTTTTTCAAACAAGTTCTAGGCATTCTACTTGCAAACCAGGGTTCATAAACTAAAACTTTTCAGGCCAAGTGGGTAATATAAGTTAGTGAAACAAGATGGTATGGGACCGTTGGGGTGGTGGAAGCTGTGCAAATGGGAAAATTCATACTTCAGTACATTTAAAAATTCAAGAAACACTATAGGCCAGACTTCTAGCTATGGTGGCATGAACATATCAAGTCGTATCTCCTCCAAACTGTTAGAGAACTGAGTGGAAATGTTCAAAACCAACCGTGTCGGTGCCCTGAAAATCAACTATATACAGACAACAAATTGAGAAACATTTAGACTGAAAAATACCCAGAATGTTCCTGCAAAAGCAGCAGGAATCTGAGGCCTTCTTGTCTGGTGTGCCTCCCCCTCCTCTTTTTTCCCAGTTCTGACCACAAGTATAGTAGCAAGGGACTGGCCAGAAACAAATATCCAATTTACTGCCAAAGCAGGTAAGTCAGTTTTGGGCAGAAGGTGACAGTAAACTGAAGGACTCAGAAACAAATGGGGGAACCCACGATCTGCAGATGTGAACAGGTGATCCTTTGGGTGAGCAGAGGGCCAGCCATAAATCTTATGGAAATTCTTGCGATTAGAAAGCCATAGAAAGGCTGCAGTATGCTCTCAGTTCATCCCATATGGAGGTCATGTCCTAGGTTCCTTGTTTAAAGAAGTATCACAGTCACCCTGTGTGGAAATTTCCCTCCTCTCGTCTCGGCTTCCCTCTCTCCCTTTTTATTTTCCCAGTCCTGGGGCTGGAATCCAGGGCTTCTCACAGGCTGAGTAAGTGCTCTAACACTGACCTGTTCCCCTATGCCTTATCATCTTTTCTTCTTTTAATAATGCTTTCATGTTGTCTTTGTTCTCATAATTGTATTCTGATGGTCTGATGGTGGTGGTTCAGTCTGTTAAAGAACTTAAATTCCAAATGATTAAACTAGTTCTGAAGTTCAGCTCTTCTGTGCTCCCAGAGCAATGATAAAGATGTGTGTAACTACTGAGTACCAAGCTGATACCCTCAGCATCTCTGAGTCATGGCCCTCCTACCTGTCACCATGGAACTTCATTTTGGCGTAGGAAAGTAGTGTGGGGGAGCCTGGGTGTGTACGGTGTATGTGTGATGTGGAGGTTGAATGGGGGCGGGGTGAGGGTTCTCTGCTGAGTTTTATCCTACTAATGAATAAGGCAGATATTTACCTTGTAAGACTGAACATTTTATTATCTTCTTAACCTTTGGTCCTACACAAACACTTGTATTGTAGAATGAGCTATATAGTTTGCTGGGCCGGTGCGGGACCTCTTTTTAAAAGAGATTAAGAAGCTTAAAATAGCACAGCAGAACATTAAACCAACCGTGAGACTTTTCTGACCACTTAGGTCACACCCCATGAAAATGACTCCTGGATGTGAATCTCCTAAGCACGACTGCAGGGGACCTAAGTGAGTTATCACCCTTTCCTTTGTCCTCAGTTGCAAACCTCCTATCATTCATCTTTCCTTATCATTAAGCCTCTTCTCAGCTAGTTTTCTCAGGAGACTTTCTCCATGCTATCGGGAAGATCTGCCTTTTTCTTGCCTAGAGCTGGGAGGTGCAAGTGAGATCTGATTAAGTGACATAATAAACACCCCTTCTGTTATGGCCTTTCATCTCTGGATTCACCTCTTTGAGGTTGGTCAACCTCTGGGTCCTCACTGGTTACAGTAGGACAGTGGTGAAAGGACCTCCAGGAAAACAGAATGACTGGCAAGAGTTCAGGGATGTATGCCTTTGGTCAGAGTCCCCTTGAGTTTCCTCTCTTGTCAGTCCTTGGTTTAGTGGGCCCTGAAGGGCAGGCACATGGAAGTTACTTAGCTGCTGAGTGCTACTAGGTAACAGCATTCGCTCTCTCTGTGATCTCTGGTCCCTCTTCAGACAGACCTTCCGCCACCATCAGCTCAGCTTGTTTCTCTCCTTATTTTCATCCTGAGTCCCTTGCATGCTGATTTTTTTTTTTTTTTTTTTGCTTTTTGAGACAGGGTCTCGCGTTGTAGTTCAGGCTGGCCCTGAGCTCACTATGGTGCCCAGGCAAGCCGCCGCGAACTCAGCAATCCTCCTGTCTCTGCCTCCTGAGTGCTGGGATTACAGGCGTGAACCACCACGTCCAGCATTGTGGTATGCAGTGTTGATTGTTGGTGGGCGTGTCTCCACGCCCAGCATTATATGTGGTTACTGGGGATCGAACTCAGGACCTTGCGCTTGCGAGGCAGGCGCCGGAACCACTGAGCCAACCCTCCGGCCCCTGCATGCTGATTTTTGATAAACATGAGCAATGGGCTTTTGTACCACTACTTAGGTAGAATCCAGGGCCTCTTAGGTATCACAGTGTTTCATTTCACCAGACTCAGGTTGCCAGGGTTGCATCAAAAAGTAAGGGTAAAGAGTGTACCCTTCACCCCTTTCAGTGAACCATGAAGGTTACCTGTATGGTTGTCCTCTTCCTTCAGAGGAAGTAGGTAATACAGGAAGGCAGCTATGCTCACCACTATACCACCAATGCAAAGAGGTAATATAGAGACTGTGGAGTTTCAAGGGTATTTCAAGGGATGAGCACACTGTTAAATGACTGTTTTCAGGAAGAAATCTTTATGTTGTCTCTGAGACTCAGAGATGACCTAGAATTCCGAGAGCTGAAGAAGGTGGTTAAGGCCCTGAAGACCTGAGAGCTATAGGGATCCCTGAGCTCTGATTGTGTGTATTAGGTAGAATAATAATCCCCTCCCCCAATGTCTACATCATAATTTCTGAAGTCTGTGACTATTTAAGTGGCAAAAAGAACTTTGCCCTTCTGCTGAAGTTAAGGGTGATAAGATAGGGAGGCATTCCTGGGTTATTCACGTGAGTCCTATAGAAGCCAGTGGACTCAGAAGGGGCTTGATGAAGAGGGAGGCAAGAGAGTTAGCATCAGGGAATGAGGGGGAAGGAACAAAAGCTGGAGTGAGGCAATTCCTAATTGGAATTACAGGTCAAAGAACGTAGAGTGTTTCGAGAAGCTAAAAGAGGCAAGGAAATAAAATTTTCTCTAGAGCCTCCAGAAGGAATGCAGCCCAACCCACACCCTGACTTTGGCACAGTGAAACCCATTTTGGACTAGAACTGTAGGGTAATAAATTTGAGTTGTTAAGCTACTAAGTTTGTGGTAATTCTTCATAACAGCGATAGGAGACTAATTTGCTATAGACAGACTAGTTGACCCTTGCAAACATAATTCCTCTTTCTCCTTCTAAGATACTATGCTTTGCTTTAGTGAGGATTATACCCAGTGGCTTTCACACATTTAAAATAATAATAATATAAAGTGTCTAGATGGTTTTATTTAGGGAGGTAGTATGTGTAAGCCCAGTGTAAGGTAGATGAAGTAGAGCTTCATTGGTGAGCTTGGGGACCCCAGCTCACCAAAGAGGAGGCAGAAATGCCATGGGCAGGGTCAGAGCTGGAGCCTCAAGCTATTGCCACAATTTCCTTTTCTGGGGAAAGGCAGCCACTGTGTCTATTTGATTAGTTGACACATTGTGTCATGAAAAACTCATTGAAACTGAATAGATTTTTTTTTTGGAGACAGGATTTCGCTTTGTAATTCAGGCTGGCCCTGAGCTCACTATGTACCCCAGGCAAGCCTTGAACTTAGCAATCCTCCTGCCTCTGCCTCCTGAGTGCTGAGATCACAGGCATGAGCCACCATGCCTGGCATTGCGGTATGTGGTACTAATTGCTGGTGGGTATGACTAACCATGCCTTGTATTATTGTATGTGGTTACCAGGGATGGAACCAGGGACCTTGCCCTTGCTAGGCAGGCTCTGGAACCACTGAGTTAAATCTCTGCCCTGAAACTAAATAGATCTAAAGGTAAACTATTAATTGAATGAGAGATTATTCTTATTTTATTTGGGGCTCTGCAGCTCATAAAAGTAGACCTCATACTGGGCCAGAGGGTTAGCTCAGTGGTTCTGGCGCCTGCCTCGCAAACGCAAGGTCCTGAGTTTGATCCCCGGTTACCACATATAATGCTGGGCGTGGAGACACGCCCACCAACAATCAACACCACATACCACAATGCTGGACGTGGTGGCTCACGCCTGTAATCCCAGCACTCGGGAGGCAGAGACAGGAGGATTGCTGAGTTCGCGGCGGCTTGCCTGGGCACCATAGTGAGCTCAGGGCCAGCCTGAACTACAACGCGAAACCCTGTCTCAAAAAGCAAAAAAAAAAAAAAAAAGAGTAGACCTCATACTGAGGATTTAGCTCAAGTGGAATGGTGCCTATGTGGGAAACACAGGGATCCAAATTTGATCCCTGGTACTGGGGGGGTGGAATAGACCTCATTCATTTTCAAAACATTTCTGTTTTTCTTTTCTTTTATTTCCCTTCCCTTCCCTTCCCATCCTCTCCCCTCTCCTCCTCTCCCCTTCCCTCTGCTTTTTGTACTGGGGATTAAACCCAGGGGAACTCTAACACTGGGCAACATTTCCAGTCCTTTTGAAAATTTTGAGACAGGGTCTCTGTAAATTGCCCAGGCTGGCTTCAAAGTTGCTATCCTCTTGCCTAATCCTTCCAAATAGCTAAGATTACAGGAGCACATACCACTGTGTCTGGCTTCTACCTCTTCTGAGAGATTCTTATTTCAGATTACTTTCTTTCTAAATTTATGAAAGGAGGTACATAGTGTCTTTCCCTCTTGCATGAGTAGCTATTTCGTTCTTATTGAAACTGACTTTGCCAGCCTCTCAGAGTCCTTGGGAAAAGCTCCCTTCCCAGCAGTTCTACTTTTATGTTCTTCGGTTGTTGCCCTTGAAGTCTAGCTGTGCAAATTCCAAACTCAGGGGTCTCTATGCAGCTCTGAGTTGTAGATGACTGAAGTTGTGGACATCCTGAGGCTTCAGGATCAGAGAACCCAAGGGTAAAGCAAGAAGACCACAGATGCCCAAATTCTCATGTTGACCTTAACATTCTTTGGAAAGAGGCCAAGGGCAAGATAAACACAGCCTCACTGCAAAATCAAAGCATCAGTTAGAAAAAACAAGTGCAATGGGCTAGGATTTCTGCTCCTATGTTAAAGCAATGTTAGGACTAGAGAAAACAAACCCAAAAGTGGGGGAGGATTCTTCACTGTGAATTTGTCTGTAGAGAAGGGGTTTTTTCTTCTTGTCACATATCAAAGAATATGTAGAATAAAATGAAAGCTTATTTATAGAAATGTATGTTTTATTTATATTATATATCTTCCCTTGGGGCTGATACAGTAGGAATCCACTGGTAAAAATGTAAAGAACACAAATTCTCGGGCCAGAGGAGTAGCTCAGTGGTTCTGGCGCCTGCCTCACAAGTGCAAAGTCCTGAGTTTGATCCCCGGAAACTACATACAATGCTGGGCATGGAGACTCACACCCACCAGCCATCAATACCACATACCACAGTGCCAGGCGTGGTGGCTCACGCCTGTAATCCCAGCACTCGGGAGGCAGAGACAGGAGGATTGCTGAGTTCAAAGCTTGCCTGGGCTACGTAGTGAGCTCAGAGCCAGCCCAAACTACAAAGCGAGACCCTGTCTCAAAAAACAAACAAACAAACAAACAAAAAAACCCCACACAAATTCTAAATCTGGAGTTTCTGCTTTGTCTAGCATGAGACATTCCAGGTGATTTTAATATAAGTAGCCCTGAGGTAGGATAGAAGAAATAAATATAGGTTTAAAAACAGAGAAAGAGAAGAAAGAGAAAATAATAATTTAAAAATAATGCCTTAGAAAAATTGCAATTTTAGGACACAAAATTTACCCAAGGTTCCAATGCTTTTCTTTACTTCCAGAAAAATGACCTCAAATAAAATTTATGAGAGTCATAAAGACACCATAAATCATGTAAATGGTTTGTATTATAACATAGCCCTACAGATGAGTAAATCTGATGTCCAATAGTAATATACATTGTGGATCTCCTATCTTAAAGACACCCTCAAATCCAAATGAGTATTCCCAGTTCCAGGCCATAATGTTCTTCCCCTGATGGCCTGCACACTATTTGAATATGTACAATTTAAATTTTGCCTAATAAACCTTATTATATCTCTTATTGATGAGTCTTGAAAATTCTTTTTTTTTTTTTTTTGAGCCAGAGTCTTGCCCTGTAGTTCAGGCTGATCCTGAGCTTATGATGTAGCCCAGGCAAGCCTCGAACTCAGCAATCCTCCTGCCTCTGCCTCCTGAGTGCTGGGATTACAGGGATGAGCCACCATGCCCAGCATTGTGGTGTATGGTACTGATTGCTGGTGAGTGTCAGTCACCACACCTAGAATTGTCGTTGTTTGTGGTTATTAGGGATCGAACCAGGGACCTTGTGCTTGCTAGGCAGATGCTGGAACCACTAAGCTAAATCTCTGGCTCTTCAAAATTCTTTTCTATAGTCAAAGTAATAGGGCGACCAAGGTTCCCTATCTCTACTTTGGGAAGCCTCGTCAAACCCTCTCCCATAACACCTGTAGTGGGAAATTTTGGCAAACAGTGAACACAGTACTTGACCAACCAAAGTAAAGATAGCACATTGTCCAGCAAGTTAAATTCATTCTTGGAAACTCTTTAACTGAGACACAGAGACAAACATACTTGTTTTTGTTTCCTGCAGTGCCTTCTTTCTACTTAGTTTTATTGAGTGAACACTTAGTTGTTTAATCAAAACCAGAGCAGTTGTTACAGTGTTACAGTGTTAGCCCTAAATATACTTTAATGCAATTGTATCATTTTTCTGAGATTAATGAGTTTTCAGTACTTTCTGGTCATTTAAAATTGCTTGAGATATCTTAGGACTACACATTTGTTTGATAGTTTTATTGAGTAGTCACTTCTAAAAGTGGCTCACTAAAAATAAATGTTACTAGGTTTTATGGTGCTTGTGTATCCTGGAATTGAATTCCAGACTCTTTTGTCTTGAACAAAGAATTGAATAAAACATGCAAAATACAATGACAAAGTTTATTTGAAAAAATGAAAGTGAAGAGTGAGGAAGAAACTTGCCCTGTGAGGGAGTTTGGGCTGAGTAAAAGAGGAAAAAGCAAGATAAAATATACCCTGGAGGAGACAGAATGGGCTACTGTGAGAAAAGCCACAACAGTGAGCTCTACTTAGCATCTGTGTCCTTTTATGCCTCTGCACATACAGGTCCTGAGAGATAGTGCTGGGATCCTACACTTTAGGCAAGTGTCAGGTCTAGGCTTTCCTACAGAAAACATGCTTGATTTCTCGTAAGAAGTCCATGTGCAGAGCTTTGGGTAGGTACTGTCCTGCATATGTGTTCTGGGATTCTGTAATTAACAGGTCATACCTACTTTCCCAGCAAACTTTGCCACACCCTAGTCTCCTAATTCATTTCTTCCTGAGAGACACATACACCTGTAATTCTTAGGGAGTGCTCAGGGGGTGGAGGTCTCTGTGTTGTCAAGCTTCTTCAAACTGGAAGGGGCTGTAGACCCTACATACTGGGGATTAGGGGCTTTCCAACTACCTTAGGATGCTGTGGCTCACTGGCTAGGTTGCAGAAAGAAATACCTGTTAAAAAACAATGAAAAAAGAGTTAATGACCATTGAGCAGCCTGTTTGACAGCAGAAGGAAACTTTAATATTAGCCCAAATATGAGGAATAGGTCAGATTTCCAATCTTCCCATGGTAGCACTGCAGTCTTGCTTTTTGGTAAGAAATCTTGCCTTCCAGAGGTACACAGAAATAATCTCCTTTTAAATTTCATGGTCTCTGGGTCTGTTATCATTATAAGAGGATAGAAATAGCTTCCCATAGTGCTACATGGGCATGTAGTATCAGAAAGACATATTTGGGGGCTATCTATATATTTAACCTGCCTTTGTTAATATCTGTGCCCAAGTAAGAGCTGTTAGCTCTGCTTTTTTTTTTTTTTTGAGACAGGGTCTCACTTTGCAGTTTATGCTGGCCCTGAGCTCACTATGTAGCCCAGGCAAGCCTCAAATTCAGCAGTCCTCCTACTTCTGTCTCCCGAGTGCCGGGATTAGAGTCATGAGCCACCATACCCAGCATTATACATTTGAGTTCTTTTATATTGTCCACATTCCAAGGAAACCCATGAGATTGTCTCCATACAGGTCCTGAGAGTGGTGCTGGGATCCCATACATCAAGCTAATGTCAGGTCCAAGATATCCTATTGAAAAGCTGCTCATGCTCTTGCAAGTCCATGTGCAGGGCTTTAGGTCCTGTTCTGCACATGTTCTGGGATTCTTTAATCAACAGTTCACACCTTCTTCCCCAGTCAGCTTTGCCACATCCTATTCTCCTGTTTCAGTGTGGCAGACAAAAAGAACAAGGGAGGAAGGAGGGAAATGTCCCTTCCAGGCCACCCCCACCCCCCCACCTCTTAATGTCCCACCACCCCACAACAGCACCTCAGGCTAGAGCCAAGCCTTCCACAGAAGGGCCTTTGGGGGGCATTCACCCAAGGCATATCACCAAGGGAGTCTTAAGAAGAGGGTTCATTTCTGCTGTCTGGATATTTTAGTATCATGACCATTTCTCTCTGAAGCTCCCTAGGTGTGGGATCCCTGCCCCCCCTGTAGGTCAAGCTTCAAGGTTGAGTTCTGCCCTGAAAAGGGCTTTTCTCCACAGTGACTCGAGCATCTCTCAACTTGGTGCTTAAAAAGCCTCAGTAAACCTTGCTCTTGAATGTTGACAGGCAGAATAAAAGCACATTTCTGGTGTCATTTGAACCACCTGTGTAATATTTGCTAAACTTGCGAGCCCAGATGATTATATAGGTCTATAACTTTCCATTGTGAGTGACTTTGCCTCTCTCTCTGAGAGGACATTTTTGATTGGTTCAGTTTGGGAGAGAGCATGACTGGCATAGGTGGGTAGAAGTCAGGGATGCTCTTCCACGTCCTACAATGCATAGCACAGCCTCCCCAGCAAAAGCTGACCTTGGGCCAGAGGGTTAGCTCAGTGGTTCCGGCGTCTGCCTCGCAAGCGTAAGGACCTGAGTTCGATCCCCGGTTACCACATATAATGCTGGGCGTGGTGGCTCACGCCTGTAATCCCAGCACTCGGG
>PVIC010021326.1:0-28688 GCA_004025085.1 Thryonomys swinderianus
TTTTTATAGCAAAAAGGAAATACTGGCATTCTCAAATATATTTAGAAACCACATGCCACTTTGAATCATAATACATGTAAGCAATTGAGTTTTGCAAATAATATATGAAAATAAACTTAATCTGAATATCCTGATTCTCAAATTTGTTGGATAACATAACAACTGTTGCTGTTAAATAGAATAAAAATTTCAATGGACAGTATTTTGAGGGCAAAAGTTTATATTGCTAGAAACAATATAAGAACTCAAGAACTAATTTAAAATAATCTTTCCAAGTAGCTGCCAAGATAAAAATCATAAATGACGTTCTTTTTCCAAAGGGAACAAAGTCTCTCATTACAAATCCTACATTTCCTGAGCTATGACCTTTCACAAGTTCATTAATAATGTCAAAGAAGTTTCAGCAATACAATGATTTATTATGATTATGCTGACCATGACAACTGGAAATACCCTCATATTTTTTAGGTTATCTTGAAGTCTTGAAAACACAGAGTTTACTTAATTCTGCATAAAATTTTATTTTGAGACAGTCTCTTACAGAATAAAATTAAAGTAATAGTGAAAATTTTATGTAGATTAGATAGATTGAAATTAATAAAATTTAGAAATATATGATTATTATTGCATTTTTCTGCTATATATTGCTTTCAGTGTCTATTTCTCTCTTTTTACAATGTTGGCAAATAAGTCACCTAAACACCTTCACAAAATTAATCATCTAGTGCATTATGGTTGGTGAAATACTTGTCAAAAATTCAAGAGAACTACATGAATTATCTTTTTCTTATGTCTGCTTATATTTTAAAATCTTTGAGCTTTTGCTTGCTTTTCTGTCATGGAGCTAAATAATAAGCTCGAGATTGCTGTTGTGGGAAGCACAACGTCTGCTGCGCCTTTCAGCATGGAGAGAAAATCACCTGTGGCCAGTTTGAAGTTGGTTCCTGAAATAGATGGGATCAGTCCTCACCTGCCTGGTGTGATAGCGGCCCAGCAAATCCTTTTATCTCAGCTGTGCTAGTGCACGAGCTTTTGTTTAATCGTGATGAAAAAAGATCCTACTGTAAAAGCAAAATGGGTTCCCCGCAGAATTGAAGCCTCCAAATGGCCATAAAAAATGTATGCAGGTAAACATCATTTATACAGTATTGCTTTATAGCGGATTATGGGGCTCATGTTGTGTACCACGGACTCCGAAGGGGGATGCGGAGAAAAACAGTTTGTACTTTCTTGGGCATTGGGTCAGGATAGCAAAACTGAAGCAGTTGCTAGGAGTAATCCCTGAACAAAGTTTGAAATCGTGTTGCTTACAAAGCAGCAACAAATGCAGCACAATTTTGCTCAATATATTTGTATTAGCTAATAAAATACATATTATAATGTGTTTCCAAGCAAATTATAAATTCACTTATTTTGAAGTACAATATACGTTAAGATATTTTACTAAGAGTAAGAAAATAATACATCATTGTTAGATATTTCAGATGCTTTTTTCTTTTCTTTTTCTTTTTTTTTTTTTTTTTTTTTTTTTTTTTTTTTTTTTTTTTTTTTTTTTTTTTTTTTTTTTTTTTTTTTTTTTTTTTTTTTTTTTTTTTTTTTGTGGTACTGGGGATTGAACTCTGGCCCTTATCCATTCAAGATTGGTGCAGTACCACCTGAGCTAAATCCCCAGCTCCTACATTCTTAAATTATGTTTCTCCACTTATGGAGTCGGCTTGTGTGAACGATTAAATACATTATTCTATGTGAAGAGAGCAACTGTACTGACAATAAAGGCTTCTATGCAATTGTGTATTGTGGGTGTGTGCTTCTGAGAGTATGCACAGACATTTGATTACAGTTAAAACTGCTCTCAGAGACAAAGTTTAAATCACGCACATAAGGAGAAAGTTACTAAAATTATGATAAAATTTCAACTATATTTAGCAGCAGCAGCAGTTTCTGACTTCACTGTATTTGTGTAGCTATTACAGATTTGGAAAATGCTATTTTTCTGACCTTCTTTGTTCCTTTTTTTTTTTTTTCCTTTGCGGTACTGGAGATTAAACTCAGGACCTTGTACTTGATATGTCCTCGCCTTTATTCCTTGTATTGCTTATTGTTTAAGAACAACTTTCAGCATGCAGGTGAGTAATCATTTGGTTAAATTATGAGAGAAACGTACAGAGTGAACATATAAACCTCCAACAAAAGGGTGAAAAAATTTTGTATTAAAACACAGTTTTCAGCACTTATTAGACATAGGATTTATTCTTTTGTAGCATTTTGTACAAACAGAATTACACTTCTTGTCTGTCCATAATGTAAATAAAAATGTATAGAACTAAATCAACCTTATTCAGAATGACCAAGCCATTGCACAGTAATAGAGTTGAATTTTCTTTGCAATCCCACAAATACATGTGAACATTTGTCAAGGAAATAATTAATGAGGTTAAACAACAATCTGTTTTTCTTATAAGTAAAATTGGAGACTGACATAGATCAACTGTGGAAAGAGGAAGGGATAAGCAATACGCAGTCACTGAAGTTGCAAGCACTTTATTGTATGTTACTTATGTGCCTGTTGTTATTAGTAGGTAGATTTGCTTTTCCAAAGTTCTACTTCCTAAAAATACTTTGTTGGGACATGTATTTAAAAGTGGATCTTGACAAATGAAGTGACATATTTAGGGAGGAGAATGGAGGATAGCTATTTGTGGCACAATATTCACATTACCAGTTGGGAATTGTCCGTTGAATGAACACACACACACAACAGGGTAACATTTTCCATACTCATTGTCTGCTTGTTGTAAGTAGCACATATTGTCAATTACATTAGTCTGTCAATAAGAAATAAAATAGAGAAGCACAACGAAAGGGAGATGTATATATAACACACAGAAAATACACACACATATATACACATATACATGTACATAAAACATTGTCAAAAAACATTCTCTTATAATTTTGTATAGATGGCATATTAGTTAAAAACAAGTCTCAGATTCGACCCACACTAAAGTGGTGGAGTGTATAGATGATTCCCTTAGGGCATGTCCAGAAAGTCACTTTCCATGTCTGAAAAGGGAGTAAACCTTTCCAGAATTGACAAGCACAGTATCTCCATAAAATGAATAATTCAACATTCAGTTTTCTCGATACCATACTGCACAATTTACAGTGCCAGAATGAGAGTTTATGTTTCAGATCGTTATTACTCACATTAATGAGAGTCCTTTGGATTTACTTTTTATCTATTCTAATGTCCAGTATCTGTGAACTCAGTGATATTATATTAGTTTTTTTCACCTTAAAAGGTATTTTACTGAAGACCATCTTTTAAAACGTCATTCAAAATTATGATCAGCTCTTTAAAATGGTGAATAAAGTTAGAAAACATATAACTCACCAGCCTCCTTTTGTCCTTTACTCCTTCTTTCTTTTTCTCTCATAAAAATCAATAAAAATGTTAAATGACAAAAATTAACAAAAAAAGTTTTTTTCTTGTTTTTTTTTTGTTTTGTTTTGTTTTGTTTTTTGAGACAGGGTCTCACTTTGCAGTGAAGGCTGGTCCTGAGCTCACTATGAAGCCCAGGCAATACTCGACCTCAGCAATCCTCCTGCCTATGCCTTCCAAGGGTCAGGATTATAGGCATGAGCCACGATGCCAAGCTACAAAACAAATTTTGATTTGGAGATATATAGTAGGTAAAATAGTCAACCATTATATATTTATAAATATTGTTTGAAATAATCAGTACTAAAGCTTTTATCCAAATACTTATTTTAAGACACTATTTATAACTGTATTTTAATGTAATTATTACATAACAAATTTTCTTATTCAAAAATATTTCTTCCTTTATCCGTGTTACTTATTTCAATAAATTTTACATGTTAGATGGAATGAATTTACTATAATATAAATGTAAATATGTCAGCATATTTTGTACACACCTTTCATATTCTGACCTTACATCTGTGTTACACTGAAGTATCTTTGAAATCTAGACAACACCCCTCCTTTTTTTTTAGGTGTTTTTTTTTTTTGAGACAAGGTCTTGCTTTGTAGTTCAGGCTTGCCCTGAGCTCACTATGTAGCCCAGGCAAGCCTCAAACACAGCAATCCTACTGCCTCTGCCTCCTGAGTTCTAAGATTCCAGGCATGACCCACCAGGCCCGGCATTGTGGAATGTAGTACTGATTGCTGGGAAGGCAAGTGTCTACCTGAGACTTAGAAAAGCTTAGAGGAGAGAAACCTGGTACGAGTGGGCAGTTGGATAGCACTAATGGGAAAAGCTGGTTACATATTATCTATAGTAATGACAATAATAATGATCTAGGTTGTGTAAATAGCAATGCCTTCCCCAACTCTCTTGTGATTTTTATTGAATTAATTCTCTGTTGTAGTAATTCTACTGATATATACTTTCCTGACAACTATTACTAAAATAATACTCATTCCACATTACAAGAACAATATACTGTGTGATTATAGATAACTGCAGTATAGGTAATATGGTAATTATAATCAACAGGGACATATACAAATTTAAGTACTGTTTACTTTCCATCAAGGAACAATGAGTATAGTGTAAAGGCAATGAGTAATAACACTGTGATATTCCCAGTTCTATGTGTACCTTTGGGTTATTGGACATTATGTGAGTACATATTTATCTGGGCCTAACATTTTATCAAACTGAAGATCTAATTTCTAGACATACACTTCATAACTGCCACCATGATTCCTAAGATCATAAACAGATTATCATGGCTTGGACCAAAGCAATCTTTTTTTTAAAATTTGAACCTTAATTGGTACATTATGTATATATACACATTATGATCATGCTCAACACTGAGAATCTGAAGCATCATATGACATGACTTAATTCTCATTTTTGCCATTCTGCTACCCACTCTACAACCCCGGCCCTATATACCTAAGCTTTATTTCCTTTTTTTTTTTTAACCATCATATTTTTCTTTCCCCTCATTACTTACCCCTAAACCACATTTCCCTTCAAATATTTACTATCTCACAATATCTACCATGCATTCTAGAACTCATTTACATCTTCAGTTTCTCATACCAGAGAAAAGACATGATATTTACACATCTGCGACATATTTACTTCACTTATGATTGTGTCCTTAAGGTACATCCACTTTAGTATGCATGACTTAAGATTATCATTTTAATAATCTTCTCTTCTCAATAAATACAGGCAGATTTTTTTCCTGGATATAGTATTGTGATTATGCTTTCCTAGAGCTCTTTCTTCTTAAATTATTCTGCCATTTTTGTCTTTCATTTGTTTTTGCTTCTATGTTTTTCTTTATTAGCACATGTCTGTAGTACAAAATGATTACATTTTTTGTAGGGATCTGCGCTTGTTCGTGGGCATCTGAATCCTTTTCTCCCTGCCCCCCAACTCCCTCCAAATCTTTCCTCTCCATTTGGAAATGTTCTACTTACACTTTTTTCTTGGTCTCTTTTTCATATATACTTTTCCCTTCCTTCTCACCCCTCTCCTCCCATCTCTTTTTCTCCTTTCTATTTAAAAATATTTCTCTACTTCCTATAACCTACCTCTTACTTTGTTCTTTATTTATATTTTGGGCTTCTCACTTGCTGGATTTATAGTTTGGAAAGATCTTTCTCAAAGACCTGAGAACCATCCTTATGAAGTGTAATCATGAGGAAAAATAGAACAATATCTTTTAAGTCTCAGAGACCATAGTATCCTTACTTGATAAACAATGATCGGCAAACACAGAGCCCTAATGATATCTATCAATTCCCTGACTTATGCTATTTGATATTTTTTTCCACTGTCTTTACTCAAGGATTTAAATCTGCTACCTTTTGTTTCAGTGGAGTTGAGCTCAAGCCTCTCCTCTACTGAAAAAAGTCTTGTTTTTTTGTTTTTTGTTTTTTGATAGGGTTTCGCTTTGTAGTTCAGGCTGGCTCTGAGCTCACTATGTAGCCCAGGCAAGCCTGGAACTCAGGAATCCTCCTGTCTCTGCCTCCTGAGTGTTGGGATTACAGGTGTGAGCCACCACGCCTGGCTTTTTTTTTTTTTTTCTAAAAATCTTAAAGGTGCTTTCACCTGTTTGACAGTGCTCTATATAGTATTTTTGACATTCTCATGAAAAATGTACACTACTGTTACATTCTTAAGAGAAATTGTTGCTATGAAACTGATTGATAAACAATATTGATATATAAAAGAAACAAGATTAAGTACTAACATTTTCTAATTGAGTTTTGAATTTTACACTCATAATTTTCAATTTTCAAGAAACATACTTAACCCACCTAATTTTGTGTTATGCATAACGTTCCAAGTTATGCATTTGTTTAACCTGGCAAAAACTATAAAACTAAGTAGTTATATTTTAAGTTAATGGTTATTTTTGATGCTAATCACTTTCTACATAAAGCCATTTCAAAGTTGCCATAATCAAAAAATGATGATAATTTTCATAATCTAGTCACTAGTAAAGTCAATGAAAAGCAGTTAAAATTTTATATTTTTTTAATTAAGAGTTCTTTTTTTCACTTTTACTTTTGTTTCGGGTCTTCTATAATTTTACTAGTTGAGATGTGATTGTATTTGTCTCTGAATATAGACAATATCCAGTAATACACAGTAAATTCACATAAAACCTTTATAAGTACATGTTGAGAGTAAAATAATCATTTAATTTTCTTACTTTATTATTTAAATAATATCTATAAATAGGTCTACACAACATAATTTTACATTTTCTATGAGTTTTTGGAAAACTATGTAGGATGTTATGAAGTAGCATTTCTGGACTTAATGATTAACTTCGTTTCACTGTAGTCTTGAGAGATTTAATACTGAAGTTTAAAAAGTGATAGTTGGTTTTGAAAGCGAACACGAGCAGGTGTCGAATCAGCATGGCCACGTCATGTTTTCTGTGTCTTTCCTCCTGTTGTTTACTCGGCCATATTCACCCTTGTTTGACAAAGACAGCTACTTACACCAGTCGGTCAGTGACAGGCAGAGCCAGATAAATGTTACTGCAACTCTGAGTTTGTCATATTTTCTCCTAATTATGTGATTATGCTCCTGGGGAAAGCTCTTGCTGGGGAATGACCACTAAATTGCCGTTTGCTAAGGCCACTATTATACTCTGCCCATTCGGGCTCTGCAGGACACAGCATGCTCATCGAAGGTCTTCCTGTGGATGCCATTACTGGCTTAGGGAAAAATAACCTTATTTTTTTAAATGTTGTAAATAGTCTAAGAGAACATGGGACATATATTTTCTCTGAACCAAGCCAATACATTGAATCTGTGAGATTTATTGCTGTTAAAAATATGTGACTAACTATATATAATAGGAAATACCATTAAATTATTAAATGATACATGAATGTTTAACACACACACACACACACACATATATATATATATATTTTTTTTTGAGACAGGGTCCCACTGTGTCGTTCAGGATGGCCCTGAGCTCACTATGAAGCCCTGACAAGCCTCAAACTCAGCAATCTTCCTGTCTCTTCCTTCTGAGTTCTGGGATTACAGGCATGAGCCATCATGCCCGGCTGTGGTATAATTTAGACACTATATATGATTTAATAACATTAGTTTGGGCTTGATATTTTGGTACACTCTTTTTTCTTTTTAGGTTAGATATTTTTTTAAAACTGCATGGAAATATTTCAAAAATAGTAATATCCAAACAAAAACAAGGTGACTAGAAGAATTTATGGAAGAAAACACACACAAACAAAAATCTGTTTTAAGTGACTGAATCTATCCTAATACAGAAGTATCTAGTCCATTATGTCCATTAAATCTTGGGAAGAAGGGAAATATCCCATCACTCTCTCTACCTCTTTCTTTTTTCTCTAAATTTGAATTTTTATCGGTACATTATATGTACACGTCATGATCACACTCAGCACTAAGAATTTGTGCCAGTATATGACATGACTTAATTCTCATTTTCCCCTTCCCCTACCCACCCTACAACCCCTGCCCCATATACATAAGCTTTGTTTCCTTTTTTGAGACAGGGTCTCGCTTTGTACTTCAGGCTGGCCCTGAGCTCTCTATGTAGCCCAGGCAAGCCTCCAACTCAGCAATCCTCCTGCCTCTGCCTCCCGAGTCCTGGGATGACAGGCATGAGCCATCACACCCGGCTTTGTTTCCTTTTTTATCATTACATTTTCTCTTTCCTTGCATTACTTTATCCTATATCCTATTTCCCTTTGAATATTTACTATTTCACAATATCTATCCTGCATTCTAGAACTCATTTACATCTCTCTTGAGTACCATGCTCACCCCTCTTCAGGAGGAAAACAAAACACCAGTGGTGTTGCCCAGCACCATTTGCCACTAACTCTGTATCAGGCTGGCTAGCCAGTGACAGTAAGAGCCTCAGTGCTGGGGGTAAACTAAAACAGGCACAGTCTCTCGCCTCCCATATGTGTGTGTGTGTGTGTATGTACACACATATACATGTATATATACATATATATGTATATATATTTAATATAATATATACATATATATGTATATATGTTGGGGGAAAATATATATATATATATATATATATATATATATATATATATATATATATATATATATTTTGGGGGAAGTATCACACAGCACTATTTTCCTCATACATCACACACAAAGATAGCCTCCAATCAAAAGCAGCCCCATCACACAGCTAACCCAATCACCTCAAACCACGAGCCCACCTATGCCCTCGCGACATGCTCCCTTTTTCTCTCCCACCCTCTATAAAAGCCCAAACCCTACACCCAATAGAAAGAAGAAGCTTCATCCCTCAACCAGCACTCACCGTGTTGATTCTTGCATTCCCACTCACCCTCCTGCCACCGCGATCCCACTGCACTAAACAACAAAGGCCACACCACCAGTATCCTCATAACAAGTAGTTTTCATTCACCTCAACTGCGTGCTAAGGAAGCTTTTCCTTTGCCAAAAGGGGCTGTGACATGTAGGTCTCCATCTCTTTCCTATTACCACCAGCCAGTCACAGCTCAGATCCTTCTTTGGCCTGATGAAGCTCAGGGTCTAATATCATGACTGGACCTGTTCCAAGATCTCGCCCATCACTACAAAAGAAGGAGATGTCTCTCTTACCTCATGCTCTGAAGCAGTAGAGAAGCATGAAAACATTCATTCTGTTCAGCATGAAAACAGGCTATTTGAAATTGTGTTGTTATAAACGTTGTATCCACTCCTTACTGTGATATGTGGCCTGTACCTCTTTTAGGAAAGTACCTAGAAACAGAATTTCTGATCAAATGGGAATTTCTAATTTTAGTTTTGAAACATCTGCATCATAAATTCCATACTGGTTGTACCAGTTTACAGTCCCATCAGTAATGGGGAGGTATCCTCTCGAAAGGGATTGAACTCAGCATTGGAATACTTTTATATTAACATGGCATATTATTTCATTGCTCTCAATTTCTACCAGCAATCATATATTGTTTTTCTGATCAAATATTAATAATATTTATTGAAAGACTAAAAAGTAATTAAAATGAATATAATTATGAATATTGCTTCTCTTTAATAGCATATTAATGAGGAAGAGAAATGTATTATTTTCTAAGCTCAGAATAATGATTTATTTTAGCTATATATTGAATTTAATTTTTATTAAGTAAGTTGTTGAGTACTGTCTGTAATAATGCAGTGTGTGAAGTATCTTTACTAATTTGCAAATTAACAATGTAATCTTATTATGTATTATTTTGGGAGAATTTAGATTTAACCTAGGTATAATGATTGTATTTTTCCTAATTATAAATATTTAGTTCCTCATGGCTCAATTTCTCTCTCAACTATAGGACCACCAATGATCTTCACAATATTAATGCTCAAGTTACTTGAAAATTATGTGAGCAGGGCTGGAGATTTAGCTCAGTGGTTCCAGTGCCTGCCTAGCATGAGCAAGGTCCTTGGTTCAGTCCTGGGTAACCACATGCAACAATACTGGGTATGGTGACTCATGCCCACCAGCAGTCAGTACTACATACCACAGTGCTGGGCAGACGTGGTGGCTCATGCCTATAATCCCAGCACTCATGAGACAGAGGCAGGAGGATTGCTAAATTTAAGGCTTGCCTGAGCTCTGGGCTACATTGTGAGCTCAGGGCCCACCTGAACTACAAAGCGAGACCCTGTCTCAAAACAAACAAACAAAACACAAAAAGAAAAATAAAAAATTGTATAAGTACCTGGCAGAGCCTGCTATACTGATTACAGCCAAAGCACGCTATAAGCAGGGCAGGCCATAAAGACTTACATCTTCAAGCAGTTTAGTTTAAGAAGTGAGTCTGATTGAGGTCACATAACTCACAGAAGTATCTAATGAGCACCATGGTAAGGTACAGTCAATATGACTCCCCGCTAATGGCCATGGCTAAGCCAGAGACATGACTTGTAGAGCTGTCAGGTTTAAAGGAGGTAACATGTGAGTTGAGTTTGGAGTAAATCATGCCCAATATCCTTTTCCACAATTAGTACCTTCATAGCTTGAAGGACAGTGTTTTCGAATGACAACCATGCATTTTGTCTGTCTTGCTTCAAACCTGAACATGTTTTGATTCTTCTTTTTAAAGCTTTGCCTGTATTAATATCCATGGTGATTTCAAGAATTGCACATATAAACATGTATTGTGCCTTTATCCAAATTGCTCAGTGATAAAAATCAGTGGATGATACAGACTAGTGGTTTTTGCCAAAGAAGCACTGGTCGTCGTCCTGACTCGTGCTCTCTCTCTCCCTCTCTCTCTATCCCTCTCTGTCTGTCTCTCTCCCCATCTCTCTCTGTCCCTCTCTCTCTCTCTCTTGAATTCTTTATTGGTAGTCTAAGTTGTTCTCCAACCTTGCTTTGTATGCTGGGCAAGTGGAGACCAGAGACTTACTGCAGGGATCTCTGGCCCCTGTTTATTATACATTTGGGTCTCCAAAAGTAGATTCACAGTATTAGTTATTGGAAGTTCGAGAAGTTCAATTGCTTTTTCTTCAAATTAGTTTTTAGCACAGATAAATATCACATCAATAAACTTCTAGTTACCATTTTTCTTAAAGATATATACCAAAAGAAGAAATTTTGTCTCCAGGGTTCTAAAAGTATATACATTATAATTTTGTATCCATCTGATAGCTAAAGACTGGTGCCTGGTAATCTAAGAAGCAGTTTTGCTGTGAAGCTGCTGCAGATTCTCTGCTACATGTCCTACTTCTGAGTCATTCATAAAGTGAGGATGCTGCCTTGGGCTATGAGACATAGTCAAACCAGAAGTGACAGATAGCTCCAGTTAATTGTCCCTGGTTATCCTGACAGTCCATTTTATACAGTGCATCAGAATATCCCCAGAGGCATTCAGAGACTAACTCAAAAATACAGCCAAAACATGTTTGCTGGTTACATAGAACCTCCTTAAACAAATCCTAATGTGAGAACGTTAAAAATATTTTTTCTACAAGTGGCTTATATTCAAAATTAGCTTTAGTGCCTAAATAATTTGACATATGGGAGGATTAGGCTTTAGAAATAAGGGTGTGTAACACTACTTATTATTTCTAATTAGTACATATATGATCAAATTATATCAATTAAGAACTTTCAATTGAGTTAAAGAGACATATTGTCAATATAAATTGTGGGTTGTTCTGATTATTCTTCTGCTTGTATTTTTTTTGCTTAATATTTATTGTCTCATAAAGCTTAGTTGGAACACTTTTTACTCTACTCTGGAAAATATGTACCTATAATTTAATAGCAACCAATATTAATTATAAAATATTCACATTTTAACAAATGATAATGTTATACTATCTTTTGCTTTAGAAAAATTGCATCTCTCCATATTTATCTTTGTACTGAGCCAGAAGATTGGTCAAAGTGAAATGGGATACTTTGCTGTTAGATATTTTTCCCGGATGCAAATAATTATTTCCAATTAAAAAGGTATTCATAGAATGAAAATTCTAAAAAAGTGTTAAAAATTTTTATGTAATACAGCATTATGACACTTGACATATATGGGTAAATATGATAAAGTGCTGCATAACTAGTAAAATTTGTAGAATTAGAAAATAATAATTTGTAAAAAACGAGCAAAAATATTTCTAAACATGAAGATTTAGAGGTATAGTTTCAGAGGAGAAAAAAACATCAAAAATAATATTTGAAAAATTTTTCAAAAATTTTATAATTTTGTAAATAGAATAATCTAAGATGAGGATAAGAAAAAATGTTATCACCAGAGGACATCATAATGTATAAAAATGTAACAGGTCAGGTCCGGAGGGTTAGCTCAGTGGTTCCAACACCTGCCTTGCAAGCACAAGGTCCTGAGTTCGATCCCTGGTAACCACATACAATGCTGGGCGTGGAGACTCAGACCCACCAGCAATCAATACCACATACCACAGTGCCGGGAGAGGTGGCTCACGCCTATAATCCCAGCACTCGGGAGGCAGAGACAGGAGGATTGATGAGTTCGAGGCTTGCCTGGACTACATAGTGAGGCTCAGGGCCAGCCTGAACTACAAAGTGAGACCCTATCCAAAAAAAAAAAAAAAAGTAGCAGGCTAATTTTCTTTCTCATAGAATTGTCTGAATTTGAACTGTGAACTCTCTAGAGCCAATTCAACATTCAAAAGTCATTCTGATATTCAAGTTTCTTTCATTGTTTTTAAAAAGCATCTTGTAAGGTGCAGGTTGACAAAACAGTTCATGAGCTCAATATAGCTTCATTGTTTTTGTAAAGAAAGTTTCATTAGAACACAAGTACAATGATCCATTTTTGGGGGTATCTATGGCTGGTTTTCTGCCATGAAGACAGAATTGGATAGTAACAGAAGTTGATTAGTTACAAAGTTGAAACACATAGTAATTGTCAATTTTAATAATAATAATAATATCATCACATAGACATTACTTGGATATAGTGAAAGTAAGTTATCAGCCATGCTGTGCCAAAAATCTTTTTATTTAAATTTTAAAATCAAAACTTAACTAGCCGGGCATGGTGGCTCATGCCTATAATCCTAGCACTTGGGAGCCAGAAGCAGGAAGATTGCTGAATTCTATGATTGCCTGGGATACCTAGTGAAATCAGGCCCAGCCTGAACTACAAAGCGAGACCCTGTCTCAAAAAAAAAAAATTTTTTTAACTAACCATATGAGTGTGCAGCTAAAGATGATTTTTAAATCTTGTGTTTACAGGGCTGGAGACAGAGCTCAGTGGTTCTGGTGCCTTCCTAGCAAGCACAAGGTCCTGAGTTTGATCCCTGGTAAACACACACAACAGTACTGACTCATGCCCACCAGAAATCAGTACCACACACAACAATGCTGGTAATACTGGCTTATTCCAGCACTCAGGAGGCAGATGCAGGAAGATTGCTGAGTTTGAAGCTTGCCTGGGCTATGTAGTAAGTGCAGGACCAGCATGAAATAAAAAGTGAGACACTATCTCAAATAGATAGATAGACATAGATAGATAGATAGATAGATAGATAGATAGATAGATAGATAGATAGATAGATGATAGATAGATATTTTTAAATACCTTGTGTTTACCTAGATATACACATATGCAGTTTCTTGCCAGTGAAATTTGAGCAGGTGTTGTTTTATAACTGCTGAATTAGACCTTTTAATCAATTATAGCATACATTAGCTTTATATTTACTCTGTGCAAACTTGCTATAATATGGACAAAATAACAATCATTAACAGTTTGCTTCCAGGATTTTAAAAGTCCCAGGACAATAGAAAAATAAACACTTGTTGTTATAATTTGGAAATGTTCTGTGTCCTTGACTCCAAATAATTTGATTAGTAAGTGCATGAGGGCGAGGTACTCTTCTATTATTTAAATCCTCAGCTTTTACTTGTATTTCAGAATAAATACTTGAAATAATTGAACCTTGCAAATTTAAAATTTATCTTTAATTAGAAGGTACATTTTCCCATATATATCTTTAATAAAACTTTGCATTTGCTTCACAATTTTTGACCCTTCATATGTAACACAATACCTAAAAAGAATCATTACATTTATTGAATGCTAATGCAAAGAAAATGTCATACAGTGAAGGACTGGGTCCCTAAAATGCACATGTTAAAGATCTAAGCCCCCAAATAGAGTGATACAAGGAAGTAATCTGATCTGAGTGACATCATGAGTGCCAAGCTGCCTTAAAGTGTTTGACATTTTGCGAGAGTCAAAGACCCCAGAAGTCGCTCTAGCTAACAATGAACTCTGAAGGGATCATGTAAGAAAACAACTGCAACCCAGAAAGAAGGACCTGATCAATAAACAAATACCTAGGCCTTTGAACTTGAATGATACAGCCTTGAGAACTCTGAGAATTGGATATGCTTTATAACCCATATAAACATATTTTGCTATAACATCTAAAAGCCAATGGAACTAAACATATTTACCATGGAAGTATGTATATAGGCAGGAAATCTCTATCCATGTAAAACAATTAAGAAAATTAATTCTTCATTTTTTTTTTTTTGAGACAGGGTCTCACATTGTAGTTCGAGCTGGCCCTGAGCTCACTATGTAGCCCAGGCAAGCCTCAAACTCAGCAATCCTCCTGCTTCTGTCTCCCGAGTGCTGGGATGACAGGCGTGAGCCACCACGCCTGGCCTTCATTTTTAAATAACATTAAAATACAGAATTCAGATATGTATTAGAACACGGTCGAGATGTGATAATTTCATCTCACATCATTCTTGAGGTACTCTTGAATCCTGTGATGTAAGATCATTATCAAATATTAGCTCAAAGCATTTAAAAATGATCTCACACAATTGACTTACTAGGCACCCTTGAAGGCAAAGTTCTGCAGTATTATCCTTAAATGTTATGACATTTTCTAGGATCACATATACGCAGAGTACCATACTACAGATTGACCCTGACATTGAAGCCCCTCAGGACAAAACCCAACTTGGGACATGGCCAACGATGATTTGACACGTTGAGCTATAATAAACATTTCAATATTGGGTAATAGGTATTTTGTCTCAACAGCAAGAACTAACTAATCCAAAACTAACCCGAAGCTCACCCTACTGTTTTTTGCAGCAGTAATATGAATCCTACTCCTAACCCTAATGTGATCCTAATCTAAACCATAACCCTATAATCTAACTATAATCTAACCTTAGTAATGAATTTCACCTTAACTTAATACTAGCCCTTATATAAAACTAACCCTAACCTTAAACTTAGCCATAGCAAAGTTTTATAGCTGGGCTAGCCCAGGGCTAGGACTAGGTTAGTGTTGGGACTGCCCTTAAAAATTTGAAGATGATGGACTTGGATTTTCCTTTGCATTCCTGTACCCATAGAAATGAAAAAAGTGTAGTGCTTAAAGTGCAGTTTGTTTCTGCCAACAGCAGTGCTTAAGTAGACTAGATACAAGAAATGGAGCACGGCTGTTCTCTCTGGAATGCCTGTCTATTTGCAATGGGACAACTAATCCTAAATTTAAAGACCCATTTCAAAAGTGGGCATCTGCAATGAACAGACATTTTTTCAGATGAAGAAGTAAAACAGCAACTAAAGCCGGGCGTGGTGGTTCATGCCTGTAATCCCAGCATTTGGGAAGCAGAGACAGTAGGATTGCTGAGTTCAAGGCTTTCCTGGGCTATCTGGGCTACATAGTGAGCTCAGGACCAGCCTGAACTACAAAGCGAGACCCTGTCTCAAAAAAAAAAAAAAAAGCCAGCAATTAAACATATGAAAAAAAAAAGTTCAACATCACTGGTCACTCAAGAAGTGCAGATAAAAGCAACACTTAGATTCCATCTCACTCCAGAAAGAATGGCTGCTATCATGAAATAAACTAATAATAAACACTTACAAGGCTATATGGAGAAAAGAATACCTCTCCACTATTTCTGGGAATACAGACTGGTGCACCCACTGTGGAAATCAGTGTGGAAATACCTAAAAAACAAAATTTGATGCCGGACATGGTGGCTCATGCCTGTAATCCCAGTACTCGGGAGGCAGAGGCAGGAAGATTGCTGAGTTTGCGGCGGCTTGCCTGGGTACCATAGTGAGCTCAGGGCCAGCCTGAACTACAAGGCGAGACCCTGTCTCAAAAAGCAAAAAAAAAAAAAAAAAAAAAAAAAAAAAAAAAAAAAAAAATTTGGCCAAATGCTTCCTCTTCACAAAACAAATTACTGGCACACAAAAGTGTTTGTGAGCCGGGCGTGGTGGCTCATGCCTGTAATCCCAGCACTCGGGAGGCAGAGGCAGGAGGATTGCTGAGTTGGAGGCTTGCCTGGGCTACATAGTGAGCTCAGAGCCAGCCTGAACTACAAAGCGAGACCCTGTCTCAAAAAAAAAAAAAAAAAAAGTGTTTGTGAACTGAGATAACATTGCACTTTAAAACAACTATTAAAAAATCATAACTAATAGAGTCTACTCATAGATGGACTGACCAAAACAGTTAAATGATATCACTCTCCTGCCTAAATAAGAAGACTGTAAAAGCAGAAGTTATTTTTTTTTCATAAGTTTTCTAAAAACATAGAATTACTACTTGACTAACATTCACGTTTTTTCTTTCAAAAAAAAATTTTTTTTTCATGGCCAGAGATTTAGCTCAGTGGTTCTGGCGCCTGCCTCATAAGCGCAAGGTCCTGAGTTCAATCTCCAGTAACCACATAGAATGCTGGGCATGGTGATTCACGCCCACCAGCAATCAATACCACATACCACAGTGCCAGGCGTGGTGGCTCACGCCTGTAATCCCAGCACTTGGGAGGCAGAGACAGGAGGATTGCTGAGTTTGAGGCTTGCCTGGGCTACATAGTGAGCTCAGGGCCAGCCTGAACTACAAAGTGAGACCCTGTTAAAAAAAAAAAAACTCAAATATCTTTAAAATAAAAATATATAGATATAAGATTTAATTTAGAATCCCAGTTATCAAAGTATTAAGACATATTTCCTTATTGATTCTCATTAACTTAAAGTAAAAATTATATTATTAAGGAGTAATGAAGGCATCCATTTTAGCACAACCATTACTGTTTTTTTTTTTTTGGTAAAACTCTAGTTTTATTATTTCACTAGAATCTTTTATCTTCCACACCTTAAGCTTTCATAGCCTCACTGGAGTAAAATATGCTCCCTGTTGCTGATTTTTTTTTTTTTTTTGAGACAGGGTCTCGCTTTTTAATTCAGGCTGGCCCTGAGCTCACTATGTAGCCCAAGCAAGCCTCGAACTCAGCAATCCTCCTGTCTCTGCCTCCCGACTGCTGGGATCACAGGCGTGAGCCACCATACCCGGCTCTGTGGTATGTGGTATTGATGGCTGGTGAGCGTGAGTCTCCATGCCCAGCATTCTATGTGGTTACCGGGATCAAACTCAGGACCTTGAGCTTGCGAGGCAGGAGCCGGGACCACTGAGCTAACCCTCCGGCCCATCCATGTTGCTGATTTTTAAATGTGTATTTTTGTCTCTCAATAGCAATTACTTAACAAACTATCTACACTCTAAAAAGCAATTATAGATGGAATAAATTACATCAATTCCATTATCATCACTTCCAGTATTTAAGATAAAATTTTGTTCTTAGATGTGAAACTGAAGATGTCAGATTTCTGAATATGTATGTTGAGCTTATTCATTATGAATATCCTAATTTCCTAACTGGGGAATTTATGGTTTTAAATTTCAAATTTATAGTGAAAAACAATCAAATATTCTACTTTGTAAGTCTGTAATTATTTATATAAACCAATCTTAATGAAATATTTGTCATATAATCAAATTCCTTACATAATACAACATAATTAATTATGTTAATAACTTAAAAATTTGAAATCTAAACCAGACTTTTAGTCAGTCCCTTAAGCAATTCAAGTTCTGTGAATTTATACCTTTATAACTCATTACAGCAGAATCATTGTTGTAATTTTCCTGTAATAACTTCAGTGGTGAATTAAATAAAACCATCATTTTACATGCCCAACAGTAACAGAGGTTGACACTTTGTATTCCTTATTTTATTTTGATTTTGATTTTTGTGGCAAGAATTCAGTCCTTTAGAGAGTTACAGTTTTGCCACTGTGCATGCTACTGGCTTAATATGGTTACTTATAATGTAATAGCCTTAATAACTAGGTAAAATCCTTAAAAGGTCTAGCTCCTTAGGGAACACATAAAGGAAAATAAATGTGTTTAATTATAATTTGGCTATACATAGACTGTCATGTCCCACTATATTTTATTTAACTTTAATTTACATGTAATAATGGCAAATACTGAACATAATAAAAATTCTAAATCATCCCAATTTATGCACTGGAGAAATTACCAATGTATCACCTTAGAAACGTGCACATATACTTAAGGAGATGTGAAATTCAATTTTGTTACCAACACTTTTCTCCTTAATTTATACATCATGTAAGGACTCTGCTGCTACTGTCTTTGGTATGTTTCTTCTGCAAAATGATATATTTCCTTCTACCATCCTCCAATAAATAGTGACCTCCAGCACGTGGACAACTGACAAAACTGACCATGCAAAAGTAAATGCTGGACAGCAGCATTACATTGCTGAGTGTGGATTTTGGGGAAATTGCTTTTAAATCTTATAAGCAAGTGATTGATACACTTATAAAATAAAACTATGTAGATAATTTCTTTCAGAGACAGTGGCAGAAATATTGAAAATATTACCTTAAATTAGTATTGTATGAAAACATAATTACATTTAATTAAAAGAAAATTAAGGTTATATCCTATAACAATATGAAATATTTTTTCCTATTTTCTTTTTAATCTGGAAAATATCTGTAATTTAATTTTTTCAAATTTATTTTGCTTGATTTGAGATTTATCTTTTGTTGTTGTTGTTGTTGTTTTGAGACAGGGTCTCGCTTTGCAGTTCAGGCTGGCCCTGAGCTCACTATGTAGCCCAGGCAAGCCTCGAACTCAGCAATCCTCCTGTCTCTGCCTCCTGAGTACTGGGATTACAGGCGAGAGCCACTACACCAGGCACTGTGATATGTGGTACTGACTGCTGGTGGGCGTGAGTCACCACGACCAGCATTGTTGTGGTTACCAGGATCAAACTCAGGACCTTGCACTTGCGAGGCAGGTTGTGAAACCACTGAGCTAAATCTCCAGTCCAGGGGAATTATCTTTCTTAAAGTGTGTATTTCCTGTCATTTTATGCATGGTTGTAACAAATGCTATTCATTGCAATTCTATTTTACCTAGTAAAAATGATCCTTTAGTCTGACGGTATACAGTGGATAACTTTGATTCTTTTGGATTTACTTAAGCCTGTTCTATGAACTAGCATGTGGTCTATTTTGGAAGATGATCTGTTGGCAGCTGAAAAGGATGTAAATTCCGACTTTGTGATGTAAAATGCTTTGTGGATATCTATTAAGGCCATTTGTTTAAGAGTTTCACTTAGCTCAAGTATTTCCTTGCTGAGTTTTGTCCATAGCAGCTCAGTTTGTGATAGGTAAATCTTGGAAACAACCCTTTAAACACCTATCAACTGGAGACTGGATAAAGAAGATGTATTTTTTTTCTATATAATGGAGTATTACTCTGACTCAAAGAATGATAGGTTTTAGTCATGTATCCTTGAATGGACATACCTTCAGGACATAAGTGAAATAAATAGGTCACAGTGGTATAACGATTGTATCTGTTCTCTGTTATGAGAAGCTGAAGATGTTAATGAGTTCCAGAAGGTAAGATGGATATTATGAAATAGAAAATATTTAAAGGGAAATGTGATGGAGGAGTAAGTAATGAGGCATAAAAAAAATGTGATGGTAATTAAAAAAAGAAAAAAAAACTTATGTATATATGGGGAGGAGGGTTTTGGGGTGGATAGGAGAATAGGAAAAAGTGAGAATTAAATCATGTCATGTACTGGCGCAGAGTCCCAATATTGAATGTGACCATGATGTGTATATACAATGTATCAATAAAGATAAAAACAAACAAAAATTATACTATTGGATACTTTGAGCTTCTTTCTCGGGTAAAACATAATAAAATGCTAATAGCTGGGTTCAGTCAATAGACCTACAATATTATAAAAGAAAACTGTGAAAAAATAAAAGTCCAGTACATCAACCATGAGGAAATACTTTTTCATAATAGTAATAAATGATATACCACTCTAACAATTATAGTCAAGAAATTTTATCCTAATAAGTTTTATGTCAGTAAAAATCTTATGTACAAAGATGTGAATTATTATAATATCAAAATAAATACTGGAAGAATCTTAAATATTTATAAATTTAATGCAACTATAACTTGAAAGTACTATAACTTTAATGCATGGACTCCTGGCTCTACTAATGCAGATGGCTTACAGAAAGGAAATTGATACATTCATCTATGTTACTGGAAAAGTTATGAAAGAATAATTTATTTGTTTTTCCTTAACAATAGATTAACCAATACATTTTTCCCTCCAAGGAGTTTAAAGTTTGAGATATCACAAAAACCAAAGGTATTTTCTTAATGTACTCTAAATAATATACTTTTTGATTTCATAACTGCATTTTCACTATATTGATGTCAAATATTAATTTTAGAAGATAATATTTTTGCCATTATTTAAGTTATTTCATATATAGAGAAAATGGTAGTGATTATTTCAACTGTGTCTAGATATGTTTCACTTCCTCATCTTTATAAACCATTGGTAAAAGTTCAAACTTCCCTGGGGAAGAATGCTTGCATTTGTATAATCTATTAATATCTAAGTATATTAACTATACTATTAAAATATTTAATTTCTTAAATATTTTATGCTAGATCTATGGGTGTAAGTAATGAAGGGAAAGAAAAAAATGTGACAGTGAAAAAGAAAACAAAGCATATGTATATACCCTATGGGGAGTTGCAGGATGGGCTGGGGAATGAAAAAATTAATGAGGATTAAGTCGTGTCATATACTGGTACAAATTCTCAATTTTGAATGTGATCATGATTTGCATTTAAAATGTAGCAATAGGGACTGGAGATTTACTTCAGTGGTTCTGGCGCCTACCTACCAAGTGCAAGATCCCTGGTCCAATGCCTGGTAACCACATACAACAATATTGGGTATGGTGGTTCATGCCCACCATCAATCAGTACTACATACCACAAATGCTGGGTGTCATCCCAGCACTTGAGAGGCTGAGGCAGGAGGATTGCTGAGTTCAAGGCTTGCCTCAGCTACATAGAGAGTTTAGGGTTAGCCTGAACTACAAAGTGAGACCCTGTCTCAAAAAAAAAAAAAGTACCAATGAAGAATTCAATTTAAAAAAATAAAATTTTAAAATATATATACGTGATGGAATATTTATAATTTCTCCCTCAGAACTTCTCCAATTTGACTTTATATCATTGTCATAGATGTTGCATTAGTGACCATGATTCTTCACTTCTCTTGAATCCACAACCTTTGTTTAAAGGCATAATGATTCCGCACTAATCAGTGCATTCATCTTTTGGGTGCAGTAGAATTTTAGTAAATGTGACATGAGTTGGAACAGAGCTTTAACAATTATGTTTAATTCTTGCCATTTACTGAGTGCAATGAGCTCATGACCTGGCTAGAGCTTTCACAAAATTCCAGCCAACACCATGCAGACTAACAGATAATTAGCTAATGAATGTAAGGAATATCGTTTGATACAAGAAAAATAAAGAAATCATAGTCAACTCAATTCTGAAGATCAATTTCAAGAAAATCTGCTTTTAAAAAATGTGCCTGCCATTTTATTGAATGAGATATGTTTGTCCCCATTTATTAATTTTATTGCAACTGAGAAATGACAAAATATTTTGGTTTTATATGTGTATAAATTCTATTATATGAGTGTGGGTTATCAACATTATTATTATTATTATTATTATTTAAAGGCTGTCAAGGGCAAGTGATTTTTTTCCATTTTTTTGTTTTAGGTTTATTTTTGCTGATTAATATATTTCTTACTATTTTATCTTTAAGATTCTTTCATCTCTATGTTTTGCATAATGTAGTAGAGATCATAGAGGCCTTTACAGTCAATAAATATTCTACAGATTCATATATCTTAATATGGTACCCACACTATGAACACGTTCAACAACATGGAATAAAAGAGAGGTTCAAGAACAATTATCTTCTCACAATTAATTTTTAAAAATTAAAGACAATAAGAAAATATAGAGTAGCATCTTCAAAGCAGCAGAAATAATGAAAAGTATTGATTACAAGCTAGAATTACATCTTAAGACAAATTAATATGTAGAACCAAAGTTACAATAAAATTATTTTCAGGAAAGCAGAAGATAGGATAAACTATGAAATAAAGCTGCTCTGGATCAACAGGTAGAGATTACAGATCAATTTAACATATGTATTAAAACTACAAATGCGAAAACAAATCAAATGGTAATCATGAAACATGTATCATCAGTTTTTAAACATTTCCTCTTTAACGTCCATTTAAAAAATTCGGATTTTTTCCTCACTTTTCATGTGTGTGTTCAACAAAGCACTTAAAACACAAAAAATAAAAATACATTGTGATAGTTAATTATTGTGTCAGTTTGAGTAAAAACAGTCTCAACTCACTAGACTTGTATAGTTCTGAATGTGGCTGGGTGGATTTATTTAAAACTGAAGACCCATCCATGAGTAGCACCAGAAAACAGGCTTGTAGCCTCAGTGGAATGAAAAGAGGAAAGAAGAAAAAAAAAATCTCACATCAACCGGGCGTGGTGGCTCACGCCTGTAATCCCAGCACTCGGGAGGCAGAGACAGGAGGATTGCTGAGTTCGAGGCTTGCCTGGGCTACATAGTGAGCTCAGGGCCAGCCTGAACTACAAAGCGAGACCCTGTCTCGGAAAAAAAAAAAAAAAAAAAATCTCACATCAACTACTTCCTAAGAGGTTCAACTTTCTCACTAGCAGTTCCAGCTCATACCCTTCAGTTTCTCAGCTCAGGCTCTGCAACCTTCCCAAGTAGACAATGTGGCTACCAATGCAATGGCAGTGAACTCCAGTTCCTCCAACTCCGATTGGATGGTTGGACTCTCCAGTGTATGAGTGACCCCTTCTCCACAGCTGGCCCTGCAGGGGGCTACTGTAAGCCCACCTGTGTACTATACATTCAAATCATTCTACTGGGCTCGGTCTAATACATAAGTAATAGGTTAAAGCGTATCATCTGTATTTAGAAAAAAAAATAAAAAGTACAGTTGCAATGGCAATGAAGAAAAATGAGTTGTACAATTAGCAGTTAAAGAGATTTTGGTGATTACGTTGATCTTACTGGTCAATCCAGGAAATCCAAGCATAGGAAAGAAACAGAGTGAGTTCTTATATTTTATTCCATTTCAGAGGCAGCTCTCATTTGGAAACACATTAGTTAATTATCATTAACTAACATGATAATTATATTTCAAATGAGAAAAAAATCTTGAGACTTCCTTCACACAATATAGGCCTATGAATTTGGTTTTAGAAAGTATACGATATTTATATTTGATAAATGCCAACATTGGATTCATAAGGCATGATTCCCTGATTATATTTGATTCCTTTATTCAAATATATCAATTTTGATATGAATATCTGCTACAGAACTTCTTGTTTCTGCTGATTTTATTTCCATAAATGGTTCATCTTGTTTCATTGATATTCTTTTTTCTTTCCCAAGGGAATACTGATTTGCTAATTTAAATTGCATCTCAAGATATGAGCTGTTTTTTTTAACATAAGTTGTTTAGTTTATCATCTCACTACATGATTATAGTGTTTGTCATCTATTTGGCAGTTTACAATTAGCTATTTAATCTTCTCTGAAATTTTCTGTCCATCATTCCTAAACTGTCAAGTAATTCTAAAGTAGATATTTACCTAGGTGGTTAATTGGGTGGTTATTTATGAATACACCATCCATCATAATTTATACCTCATTTTCAGGACTGGCTTCTTTTTCCAGAAAGATATTAAATTGGATGAATTAATATACTATTGATATATATGTAATTTCTATGCTGTATATAATTTACTTTCATAGGTCTATTAAAGGAATGAGATATATAATATTTGATATATTGAGCTAATCAAGTAGGAAATACAGCTAAACTAAAAGTTCCCTCAAACCATGTAAACGTTTCAATATGAAATAAATACTCCCATCAGGCAAACTATAATAATCCAAACAATCCCAGCCCTAGAAAGCACAAGCTGCAGCCAGTGCGATCTGCATGGTACACAGGAAGCCTGTGCCACATAATGAGACTCTAAATGAATGAATGAGTAAGTACATAGATAAACACAGATATCCCTATTTTACCAATTAATCCAAAACAGTTTTAAACATGCACAACATCACCTTTAAAATTATTTTACAATTCAAGATCAGTTGTCTCAGGACACTGCAGGAAATGGTGAATTTGTGTTATATTTGGAACATTCCAGGGAAAATGGGCAATAGCTCCATTTTTCCAGCTCCATTTGTTCAAGAGGCTGTCTTTCCTCCATTGAGGATATTTGGCTCCTCTGTCAAAGATAAGGTGGCTTAGTGTATCTGGAGTTGTTTCTGGGTCTCCTAATGTATTCCACTGATCTTTGGGTCTGGTTATTTTGCCAGTACGGCTTTGTAGTACAGTTTCAAGTTGGGAATCATGATACCCCTCCCCACTGTGTTCTTGTTACCTAGAATTGTTTTTGCTATTCTAGGTCTTTTGTGTTCCCAGATTAAATTTTTTGATTACATTCCCTAGATTTGTGAAATAAGTTGTTGGGACTTCAATCAGGATTGCACTGAATCTATGTAGAAGTTGAGGGAGTATAGCCATTATAGTGACATCGGTTTTTCCTACCCAGGAGCAAGGGATATTTTTCCATTTTCTGATACCTTCTTCTAGATCCCTTTTAAGCATGCTGTAGTTTTCTTCGTAAAGATTTTTCACTTCCTTTTTTAGACTGACTCCTAGATATTTCATTTTTGAATGCTATTGTGAAATGGCATGATTCCCCAATTTTTCCCTCTATGAGTCTGCTGTTTGTGTACACAAAGTTTTTTTTTTATTTTTGAGCATTGATCTTGTATCCAGCCATGCTACTCAATTTGATGATTAAGTCTAGAAGTCTTGCTTGAGTTTTTAACGTCTTTTATATAGAGTACCATGTCATCAGCAAACAATGACTATTTAACTTCTCCCTTTCCTATCTTTACTCCTTTTATTTCTTTCTCTTGTTTGATTGTTCTGGCTAATATTTCTACCACTATATTGAACAGGAGTGGTGAAAGTGGATATCCTTGTCTTGTTCCTGATCTTAGTGTGAAAGGTTACAGTTTTGACCATTTAGTGTGATGCTCACTGTTGGTTTCTCATATATAGCTTTTATAAGTTGAGCTAACGTCCATTATTGTGATATTCTGTAGGTTTTGATTATGAATGGATTTTGGATTTTACCAAATGCTTTTTCTGCATCTACTGAGATAACCATATGGATTTGTTCCTTGAGTTTGTTAATATCATGTATTATCCTTATTGATTTATGTATGTTACACCATCCTTGCATTCCTGAGATGAGTCCAATTTGGTCAGGGTGTTTGATCTTCTTGATCATTCTCTGTCTTCTTCTGTTTGCCAGTATTTTACTGAGAATTTTTGTGTCAGTGTTCATTAGGGAGATTGGCCTGTAGTTCTCTTGTATGCTTTTGTCTTTATCTCTTTTGGAATAAATGTAATGGTTGATTCGAGGAATGAATTTGGGAGCACTACTTCCCTTTCAATTTCATTAAAGAGTTTGAGAAGTATTGGTGTAGACTCTTCTTTGAAAGTTTTGTAGAATTCAACCATGAAGCCATCAGGATCAGGATTTTTTTTTTTGTTGGTAGGTTTTTGATTACCGTTTCAATTTCACAGGTTGATATAGGAGTGTTTAACACTGTTATATCTTCTTCATTCAAGTGTGGAAGTTCATCTAGGAATCTACCCATCTCTTCAACATTCTCCATCTAATTGGAGTACAGATTTTCAAAACTGGTGTTTATTATTCTCTGGATTTCCACTGCATCTGTGGTGATTCTCTCCTTTTTTATTCCTACTAGCAAGGATTTGAGCCTTTTTTTTACCTTTGTTTGATAAGGTTGGGTAGGGGTGTGTTAATTTTGTATATCCTTTAAAAAAAACTTTTTTTTTCCTATTGTGCTCTTAGTCTCCATTGAATTAGTTTATGCACTGATCCTTTAATTTCCTTCATCCTACAAGATTTGGGTTTGTCTTGCTCTTGTTTTTCCAGTAGCCTGAGGTGCAGCATTAGATTATTTGAGCTTGGTCTATTTTCCTGATGTAGGCTAAACCAGACATATCTCCTTCTTCTTTTACTAAATTAAAATCAAAGTGGATTAGATACTTAAATATTAAAATAGTAACTAAACCTACTGGAATACAGATAAGGTAAAACTCTTGGAGACTTTGGCTTAGGGACAGACTTTATAAACAAAACCTCTGTAGCACATGAACTAGCAGAAGTAATCAGCAAATGGGATCTCATCCTGTTAAAAAGCTGCACAGCAAGAAAAACCACTGGAAGAGCGGGAAGAGATGGGGGATTAGGGGAAAAAAAGAACTATGATACGTTTAGCCACTCCTCAAAATGATTAAACTGTGAATACCAAACATGTACTTTATGAAAAACAATAGTAACATTTCTAATTCTTACATTAGTTTATATTCTTAGATTGTAGTTCATGTTAGACTTTCTTTAGATGGGGTCTATTGACACCTTATCAGTAACAATTAGGCTAAGATCTCAAGTGCTTTACATTTTTCATCTATGTTAACTCTTGTCAAGATCAAATAAAGGTGTATAATACTATGGAATATATATATATATATATATATACATATATATATATTATTTTTTTTTTGAGACAGGGTCTCACTTTGTAGTTCAGGCTGGCCCTGAGCTCACTATGTAGCCCAGGCAAGCCTTGAACTCAGCAATCCTCCTGTCTCTGCCTCCTGAGTGCTGGGATGACAGGCGTGAGCCACCATGCCTGGCTGGAATAAAAATATTTTAACCTTTAAATTTTTTTAACAATTAGAAAATCATTTGCAGGTTTTCATTCAGGACTCATGTACAAATAATGTTAATTTTAGCAATGATTTGCTAGAATTTTATTTTATTTCTAGAATTTTATTCTATGTAAAACAAGATGAAAAATTTTATAAATTCTATGGTGATTATGTAGGTCCTATTCCCTTTCTTAGTATACAAATACATAATGTGTATTCCTGTATCAGGATGACAATCATGTCAAAACACCACCATAAATGTTAGTTTCCTTTCTTTAACCCAGGCTACCAATTTAAACCTCCCATGACTGCATTTGTTGGAAAAAAATACCAATTCTTGGGGCTGGAGATTTAGCTCAGTGGTTCCGGCGCCTGCCTCACAAGCGCAAGGTACTGAGTTTGATCCCGGGTTACCACATACAGTGCTGGGCGTGGTGACTCACGCCTGTAATCCCAGCACTCCGGAGGCAGAGACAGGAGGATTGTTGAGTTCAAGGCTTACGTGGGCTACATAGTAAGCTCAGGGCCAGCCTGAACCACAAAGTGTGACTCTGTCTCAAAAAAAAAAAAAAAATCCAATTCTTTTTATCATATATTATTCCCCATTGTAGATTTCCTGTTATGGATTTCCCTATTATAAATCCTTTGGGGCAAATGAGTGTTACATATGAAGCATCTGAGTCCCCGAGTATTTGAAAAAATATCCTTATTTTTCCCTTCCTCTGCTCTGACTGGGTAAGCACAGTGCTGTGATTCATTAATCATTTTGCCTTAGTACCAGGAGGACTGTTCTCATGATTTCTAGACATAATGTTTTCTGATAAAATGTCTCATGCCACGCCTGAGTCACATTGTTTTTTACAAGTGATCTTCTTTTATGAGTTCAGATGTTTGAATTTTCACAGAACTCTACTTCATGTAGATCTTTTCTCCTTCACCACACTTGCCTGAGGGTTGCTGCACATTTGAAAGATCACACATTTCTCTCTGGAAAATTAACTTCTATTACCTCCTTGATTGTTTATTTCTACCAGTTCTTCCTCTCATCTCTCATTCTGATGCACAGATTTCTCCCTTGACTTAAGGATTAAAAAAAAAATTGGTTAAAGTTTCTATCTTCTAACTCAAAAGGCTTGAGATTTCACTAACCACTTTCTGCCTCAAATCCTGCCTTGGATTCCATGATGTTCCTCATCTGAATCACTACACCATCCTCCTAACATTCAGCCCTGGCCTTCCTTTAATTAGATACATTTTTTTTTTTGAGACAGGGTCTCGCTTTGTAGTTCGGGCTGGCCCTGAGCTCACTATGGTGCCCAGACAAGCCTCGAACTCAGCAATCCTCCTGTCTCTGCCTCCTGAGTGCTGGGATTACAGGCGTGGGCCACCAAGCCCGGATAGATACATTTTGTAATGATAACTTGGTCATTTTATCACTAAGTCTGAACTTGATTTTACTTTTTTATAAAAATTGCATTCTTGCCAGGCGTGGTGGCTCACGCCTGTAATCCCAGCACTCGGGAGGCAGAGACAGGAGGATTGCTGAGTT
>PVIC010021327.1:0-28656 GCA_004025085.1 Thryonomys swinderianus
TTCAGGCTGGCCCTGAGCTCACTATGTAGCCCAGGCAAGCCTCGAACTCAGCAATCCTCCTGTCTCTGCCTCCCGAGTGCTGGGATTACAGGCATGAGCCACCACACCCGGCACTGTGGTATGTGGTATTGATGGCTGGTGGGCGTGAGTCACCACGCTCAGCATTGTATGTGGTTACCGGGATCGAACTCAGGGCCTTGCACTTGCAAGGTAGGTGCTGGAACCACTGAGCTAAATCTCTGGCCCTGTTGTGCTTTTTTTAAAAAAAACCTGGCTCCTCTTCTCCAGCCCTGGAGGGCTATCCTCCTGCCCAATGGGAAGAACACCCATGGGCCAGATGTGGCTGAACAGTAGTACATCAGGCTGTGATGGACCAAGAGGAACACCCGGGCTGTTCCTGGGGACACTGAGAGGCTTGCATGGAAGAGGTGGGCTAAGCATGAGGTCCCACAGGGTGAGGATCCCTCGTGGCCCTTACTCTAGGACAAAGCCAACCCACACTCATGCACTGTGTGGCTGGGGCAGTGGGCACACTCAGCACGAGGTGAGTGGGATGCAGCAGGCCCACACTCACTTCCTGAGCACACACATGGTCACAGCGCGCCTCTGTGCACAGCCTGCATCGTGTACATGCTAATCATGCAAAGAGATTCTCCTCCAACCCCTGCACCACCCCACACCTGCACCTGCCCATACCACATGTCTCTCCCTCCTGGGTCTATCTCCCTCCAGACAGCAGTGACAGTGAGCTGGAGCTGTCCACGGTCCGCCACCAGCCAGAGGGCCTAGACCAACTGCAGTCACAGACCAAGTTCACCAAGAAGGAGCTGCAGTCCCTCTACCGGGGCTTCAAGAACGTGAGTGCTCTCCCCACACACAGGAGAGGCGCTCTGTCCCAGACTCCACACAGGAGGGACCCTGGCCCAGGGACCCTTCTAGAAACTTCTCCAGAGCACAGTGAATACCCAAAGAAGAGCTGTCTGGGAGCAGGCCCTGTGAAGGTCACCCTGCTCTTTTCTCTGCGTCTCCCAAGTCAGTGTCAGGGGAGGAGCTTGGCACGGGAGTGGGGGGACCGAGCCAATGACTTCCCAGCCCCTCTGCCCGGTGTCCCCCAAAGCCTGGAGCAGAGGGTAGCTGAGTCACTGAAGGGGTAACTTCTACTTTAGGAGTGTCCTACGGGCCTGGTGGACGAAGATACCTTCAAACTCATCTACTCGCAATTCTTCCCTCAGGGAGGTGAGTTCAGCCAAGACCAGGGCCAGATTTCTAGGCTGCCCCATGGGGGCCCCACTGTTCCCTTCCTTCTGGAGGCCTAGTGCTCCCACTAGAAGGGAGATGCCCCTGGGTGGGGGTGGGAGCTGTGGAGGAGGCTTCCACAAAGTCCTCCCAGCCAACCCAGCCTCACCCTTGCTGTCCCCAGATGCCACCACCTATGCACACTTCCTCTTCAACGCCTTCGATGCCGACGGGAACGGGGCCATCCACTTTGAGGTGCGTCTCTGAGGATCTCTGCACCTACAGGGAAGGTCAAGGGGAATTGAGTTCCTCTCTGGATGTGTGTTCTCAGCCTCTGCTTGGATTCTAGGTGTTCACACCCAGCCTGCAAGCCAAAGGGGCTGCGGATTCACAGAGCTGGCAGTGATCCCTATGTGATTTGTATTTTTAAAGGGGTCGAAGTATAACTCAAGAGTTCTGCATGGCTAAAGGTGGGATTTCAAGCTCCTGGTGCCAGAATTTATTCCTCAATACTGAGCACATAGAACCAACCAAAAATATCCAGAAAACACCTACCCTGAATATGCTCTCTTCTACACGCAGCCCAGCCAGAGACGGGGTGAAGCCCAGGGCTCCCCAGTGCTCCTTGGCACCAGTGCAGGGAGGAGCAGCCACCCTGCCCTCAGAGCTGCCCCCGAGGGCTGGTTGCCTGTCTGGGCTCCTCCCTGCCTGGCCACACGGGATCGTTTGAGCGAGGCCCCATCTGTGGAGTCCAGGCCACTAAAAATAGTCACAGTCTCAAAGCTGAAACCTCCTCAGAGAGGAAAACCTTGCAGAGAGGATATGGATCGATCACCGCCCTGCTTGGCTTCCAGGCCCAAGGGCGCCCGCCGACAGGAAAGCAGCTGAGGAGGCCCTGGACGCCGGGTAATAATAACCCATCGATAACACTATCCGGGTTATTTTTACTCTACGTGCCCACCACACGCTGACACGCCGGACACAGGCAGCCGGGGCCCGGCCTCCGGTGACCACAAAGCCCCTCCCGCTCAGGCTGGCGCTCCCAGGCCTCGGCCTGTGGAACACACACTGTGCACATTTCTATTATTTTCAGTGCATCTAAATGCCAGCACCACAGCGCTGGGAAAACCCGGTCAGTGCAGAGAAGTAGAGGGGACAAGGCCAAAGTCACCCTTGTGGTGACCATGTTCTGTTGGAGGCTCTTAGCAGAGTAGGATTTGGAATACAGGGTGATGTGAGATCAGTTTTTCTTGTCCAATGTGGCAAGGTCTCTGGAAGCTCATGGTCGCCCTCCCTCCACCTGTCACTCCCCCCAGCAGGATTCACAGTAGGGGTTCCAGAGGTCCCTGATGGTAACAGGTGGGGGATCAGTCAGTGGCTAAGATGGATGCAGCGTTGAACCCCTCCCTGGCACCTTCTCAGGGTCCTGCCCTAGCTAGGTGCCTTGCCAAGCCTTCCACTCAGGAGACAATTCCTCTGGTTGCATATGGGTCCTTCGAGGGACTCTTGACTTCAGTGCTGTACTCTGAGGCCTTTTTTGGGGAGAAAAGGAGCAAGTACCCCCACAGCCTGTCCCTGCTGCACCACATGTTGGGATCCCAGAGGCTGAGAAGGACTCTCCGCCCTCACTGCCAGCCTCAGGATTTCCCTGCCCTCAAAACAGGAGGCCCAGGCCACTTAACAGGGCTTATTGTTTTTATCGATGCCTAGAGACAATATGCATATCTGTTACAGTCTACTGGTGCAATAAAATATTATCGCTCTTCCCCTCACCAAAATGGGAACAAAAAAGGAAGAAGGCAGGAAGGGAGGGAAGGAAAGAAGGAAGGTGAAGGGCAAGGGAAGGGAAGAGAGAAGAAAAGGAGCGGAGTGGGAGATGTGGTTCCATGTCTCACCCCAGGGTTGGCCACTCGCCCTCGCCCTTGTGGACCCGAGGCCCTGCTGTGGGAGGGAGCCTGCTGGCGGCCTGCTCTTCTCTCCAAGTGTGTCAGCCGGCGCCTTCCTAGTTCAGTTAGCTCGTCTTGCCAGAGAGGTACAAAATTGTCAAAACAATGAATGGGTGGTGGCTCCCAGAACCCAGGAGAAAGTCAAGTCGCCCAGAGCGGAAGTGGCATTGGCGGAGCTACATATCTGGGAACCAGTGGCTGCCACCATCACTGCCCCCACAGTTCACTGCTCAGCGTCCGTGGGCATAGCCAGGCATAGCCAGGCATCCCTGGCCTGGTGTGACTGACACCACCTGGGGCAGACTACAGTCCAGAACCGCCCAGGACTCCCACTGGGAGTTCTCCCACTGGCTCACTCAGCACCTGCTCTGGGCTCTGTGGGACCCTCATGTACACAGTGAAGGTCTCCGCTGGAACTCTAGATCTGCCATATCACCACAGGAGCCCTGTACCCTCCCCTGTGCTGCCTTAGAGCAGCTGCAAGGCAGGGGCTGTGGGTAAAACAGGCTGAGTGTGACAGGCCTGGGTTATAGCTGGAAGAGATCACATGTGACAGTGCTGTGTCCCAGGAATTTTAGAAACAGTGTGCACTTGATTTGAGTCAGCTGCTCTTGGAGTAACATCTGTGTGTCACCAGCAGAGGCCTTGCAAGGGACAGTCCCACACACTGTCTCCTAGTACTCTTTCTGTGACACACACACTTGCTGAGGGACACCGGGTGGGGACCTTCTTTGGATGTCAGCAGGCTGCATGCTGGGCAGGGATGTGCTTTGGAGAACCACCAGCAGCTGCCATGTCTTATTTACCCAGCTGTCAATGACTCCCAATGATTCTATGACTCTTCTCCACTGTCTGGTTTACACAGGGTGTCTTGATCCTGTTCTCTGGGTGAGGAAAAGCTGGGGCTTCCCTGAACACACACTTACCGTCCCCTACTTTCCAACAGCCAATTGGGGAAGGTCTCCGTTTACCCTGGTGATGTGAATCTGATAGCTAGCAGAGTCTAGCAGTCACCTGCCGTGGTGCTTGCCCTTCCCGCACAGCTTTGCCTTTTGCTGCTGTCAACAGCAGTCATGATCCTTCCTTTGTCTCGTTGTCTGTGATCTCACGAGTCATTGAACCCACAGACTGTCCTTCTCCCATCTAAACTTCTTATCTGGCTTCCCACAGAGATGTGGCCCTGACCTCCCCTGGCTTTGGGGACTGAGCACCTCTGGTTTTCTTTTCTCCGCCGGGTCACGTCTCCTAGTTGAAGGCTCCTTATTTCCCCTTTGAAGATTTACTTACTTTCTCTTTTCAGGGCACATCCTCCAGCATTGTCCAAAAGACTATACGGGATGTGTATCTGTTAGCTTTCTGTTGCTGGAACAAATAACTTGATATATGCAGCTTGAAGGAGGAATAGCTTATTAGGCTCATGATTTCAGAGGGTTCCCTCCATAGTCAGCTGGCTCTGAGGCAGACACATGGCAGATGGGCATAGTGGAGGAAAGCTGCTCACACTGTGGCATCGACCAAGCCAAGAAAGGGAAAAAAACTTGAGAAGAGATGCATGTCCCCTTCAAAGGCACACTCTAGATTACCTACTAGACCTTTAGTTGTTTGTTTAATTAGCTTTTTGCAGGCAGGATTTCACTAAGTCACTAATTTGCCCAGGCTGAGCTGGAATTTGGGGATTCTCCTGCCTCTGTTTTGGAGAATGCCGGGATTACAAGCATGTGCCACCACATCCAGCCTCGTTCCTCTTTTAAAATAGTATCCTATTCCTATTTTAAGGATGCAGGATTTCTAATCTCTGAATCTAAAGGGTATTTTTTTCTCCTGGGATATTCTTGTTTCTCCCAAACTGCTTTTCTCTCATGGACTGGAGCACAGAAACCATCCTGTCTCTTCGTGTTCGTGCTTCATGATGGTCACGCCCCACGGTGATGGCAGCACAGAGGGCTGAATCAGGAGTTGAGCACCATTAGTTTAGTTTCTTAAACTGAAGGTTTTGAAGCGCCTTCGGCCTGCAGCTGCTCGGTGAACTAACAGAGCACATGTGGACGCACACACTCGCCTGGGCGCCCCCAAAGGACTCCTCTTGCCGCCCCATAGTGGAGCCACAGTGCCCACAGTGGAAGCCACACAGCAAAACCAAAACAGAAGTAGACGGCTGGCTCCTCATTCCTCCCTCCCTTTCCGCTCAGGACTTTGTGGTCGGCCTGTCCATCCTGCTGCGAGGAACAGTCCATGAGAAGCTCAAGTGGGCTTTCAATCTCTACGACATTAACAAGGACGGCTACATCACCAAAGAGGTACCTGGGCACTGGGCAGCAGCCCATCTGCCCCTGCTCCCTTCTTGCTGCCCCTCATCGATCTCTTCCTGCCTCTTCCGCCTCCACTCTGGTGGCCGTCAGCCTGGCCTTGGGGTACAGCACTCTCCTTGGCCCTCTGTCCCCCCATCATTCCTGTCCATCCACCCCAGCCAGGGGGGCACCGTGGAAGCCAAATGGAGAGAGGGTTGGCTGGAGTGGGCAGTGTGGTCCCGCAAGGCAGGGTGCAAACGGACAGGCACTCACCACATGGACCCACAGACAGATTTTGATTTGGTCCAAACTTTTTTCTCTTTTGGCATCTGAAATTGTTTCTACCTGCCTGAGTTTTGAAGATGGACACTTTGCTCTCTGTCTCCAACTCGTCTGGAACCAAAGGAGACAATTCGTCTCTCTGGCACACAGGGTCCATCTTGCTTGCCCACCACTGCCCTGGAGATGGCCCCTAACCTTTGAGGCGGCCCCCTCCGTTGGGGCCCTTGAAGCCACCACCCCGCTGAGTCCCTGCAGCCTCTCATAGCAGCCCTCCTGTCCCCTCCCAGGAGATGCTGGCCATCATGAAGTCCATCTACGACATGATGGGCCACCACACCTACCCCATCCTGCGGGAAGATGCACCCCTGGAGCATGTGGAGAGGTTCTTCCAGGTGCGCAAGCCCCACCCCAGAGCTGAGGTGCTCCTTGTTCCTGGGGTGAACCTGCTCCCCACAAGGAGGCCCAGCAGGGCTCCTGACCCAGTCTTTTGGGCCCAAGTTTAGAGCCAAGCCGCCTTGCTGCGTTTCATCCACCCCGGGGCTCCAGGGATCTAAGGCAGCTGGCCCAGCTGGTGCCTTTGGGATTATTTCCAACTCCCCAAGGTATCAGGCTGCAAGACAGTGACCTTGGGGCCCCTTGCTCTGTGTCCATGAGGCCTGGGGTGCTGAAGGCTCAGCTGTCCTGGCCGGGGGCCTCCGGACCTGAAGCCATCTGAAAGGGAAGTGGAGGGTCACGTGCGCACGGACTCCAGCCCTGGGAGAGCTGTGCGTATCCAGGGTGGGGGCGGAGGGACACATTGGGTGGTCGGAACTTGCCCGCCCACTGAGCGTCATCCTATTGGTGTCAGGAACTCTTAAGTCGCTTTCCTATCTCTGAGAACCCACAATTTAAAGGAGAGGTTTATTTAAGCTCACGGTTTGTAGAAGTTTCAGAGTCAGTGGCTCCAAGGCAGGTGGCTGGCCCGGAAGAGCTGCTCAGGGAACTGGCGGCAGGAAGCAGGGAGGGAAGGGAGCAGCCGGGGAGGGGGAGGAGAAAACCTTGCAGGCCACGCCTCTGGCCCCTGCTCCTAGCAAGTCAGCTGTAAACCCCCATAATTGAATCACCTTCCAAATGCCCTATGAGTACATGAGGGTCCTGGGGAAACATCTAGATGGGAACCATAGCAGGGATTGTCGCTTTGGGGACACACTCACATTGGGTTTGGCTTGGGTCACAGAAAATGGACCGGAACCAGGATGGGGTGGTGACCATTGAAGAGTTCCTGGAGACCTGTCAGAAGGTAGGTGGCACCAGGGGGCTGGACGTGGGCCCTCCTGGTGGATGGGATGGTGCCCCGTGGTGGGGCAGACAGGGACTAGCAGGAGATGACCCACCTCAGACCAGCCACTCCTAGTCTGCTCCTCAGTGCCCCCAAACCCCACTGAAACTCAGTCCTGGCAGGACTCTGCTAGGGTAGGGTGTGGGGAAACACACCTCTCCTGCCATCCTCTGCCCACCTGGCAGCTTACCAGGCCTCTCCTCTGTCCTTGCAGGATGAGAACATCATGAGCTCCATGCAGCTGTTCGAGAACGTCATCTAGGATGTGCAGAGGGGCCTAGGTGGACGCTGCCACTCCATCCCTGAGAAACTGAAACTTTTTTCTAGTACATTTGAAAAAAATGAGCAGTTTGCTCCCACAAAACACACACACACACACACACACACACAACTTCCTCAGCAGCCAGCCATACCCAGTGGAGCAAGAAAGCTGCCTCTGAGGTGGGCAGCCCATCTGCCAGCTGATACCTGTCACCAGAAAGGGGCTTGAGAGCCTGAAAGAGCATCTAGAAAGCTGGGGACCCTCCCCTCCTCTCCCACCAAGTGGGGACCCCAGGGTTCCTCTGGCCTCCTTTCCTGGCCACTCCCTGCCCAAGGACAGCCAGGACTCGAGGCGTTCACACTAGGACAGAGGTAGTCACAGGCCCAAGCCTGCTGCTTCCTGGAAGCCCTGTCCAGGAGGCTGGGGATGCTGAGCCAGACAAGCTCGACCAGTGCCAGGTCACCCACTGCGAGGCCAGGTAGGGTGCTGAGGGCCCCTGGATGCCACCCTCTCCATCCCAGGTTCTGTGGGAATGCAGGAGGAATACTAGAGCCACCAGCACCAGGCTCTTCTCCCCAAGGCCCACTCGTGCCCAGGAGGAAGTGGCGTAGCACAGGGGCCAGGAGCTGTGGAGCCTGGGAGGGCTGGGTAGGGCTTCCCATCCCTTCCCTCACCCCATCCCCCTGGAGCTCTGTGAGGCCCTCCCATAGGCTCACCCCCAAAATCACAGGCACTCTGCTCTGGAGGGGAGCCAGGGCCGCTCTCCTGTGGTGGAGGAAGGTGCCGTGGGGAAGCCCACTCCCAGCCTGCTCACCAACGTTCAGAAGCACAAACCTGGGGACCCTGCCTGGTGGCCCTGCCTGGGGGATGGAGGCCCGTGGGGGCAACAGCAAGGGTGGAGTGCCCTTTTGAGGAACATTCCCACGTGATACATTCCATCGGCCGCCCGTATCTGCTCAGGCCGGTCCTGGCCCTGGGAGCTCTGGGACACCAGGCCAGGTGAGCAGTGTCCTTGAAGGAAAGGTGGATGGCCAGGCTGCGGACCCTGAGGTCCCCACTCATGGGTGGGCCTCCCCGTGGAGTTGCACTGACACCCCCCTCCTCCAGGGGGCGCGCGTCAGCCTCTGCTGGCTCAGGGATCTCCCCCTCCTCCCAGCTGGCATCCTGTGCTTCCCAGGGGCCAACTCCACAGGAGACACTCGCCACCATGCCTGTCTCCCACGCTCGGCCCCAACGGGCCGCATGTCTGCATGGCGGAAGCGTCTCTCCTGGGCGCAACCTGGGAAAGTGGTTCGTATTCTCAGCGCCCATCAATATCCAATCCTGTATATTTTAATAAAATAAACTTGACAAAGGAGGAGCACTCTTCCAGATTTATCTCAACTCTGAATTTCCCTCTACCTCTCCAACCCTGGCTGCTACTAGCTGTGGTACCCGCCCAGGACTATGCAGGTAAATATTGTTTTTTGTTTGTTTGATGAAATTTTGAGAAAGATTTCATTATGTAGGCCAGGCTGGCCTTGAACTCGTGGCGATCCTCCTGCCTCAGCTTCCTCAGTGCTCGGATTACATGTTGACGGCTACCCTGGGCAAGGCAACACTCCTGAAACCCAAGCTCCCAGTGAGCTGTCCCGGAGAGGAGCTGGAAAGAGCTGTTCACAGCAGCCTCAGGCACCTTTGCTAGACTGCCCAGCTCTACCCTGTGCCCAAAGCTGGTGAGGGAGATTTTATCCTGAGTCATTTTTCTTTCCCATTTCTAGAAAATCAGTTCTGGGTATGGCTGGAGGGTACAAATGGAAGCAGGAGACTTGTTTCATAGGGTTTATTTTCAGGTGTGTAGACTGTGAGTGTTTTGCCAGGGAAAGAGGGAGGAAGATGTAGAGGAGAAGGGAGCTGGGCCAGGCCCCCCCCTGCAGACAGATGAGCAAGTCACTGTCACAGCTGTGTCTGAAGCCACTACATCCTGGGTGGGTTTGACGCAGAGATAGACATTGGGACAATAAATTGAATGAAAAACCTTATGATATTAAGTACAGAGAACATGAAGTACACTGAGCCCCCACTGGGGTGTACAGTTAGGAATGCTAAGGTATAGGAGGACAGGCCTCTCTGAGGCAGGCACTGTACACAGCCATGCAGTGTTAGAAACTTTCCTTTCCATGCAAGTCATGTTTTCCTTGAACAATGGGATCAGCTCTGGCTGACCCCAAGCCCTGTGCCTTTTCTGTGCCAAGCAGGGTGGCAGTGGGAGTTTAGAGCAACGGATGGGATGTAACAGGATGGCTACCACAAAACCCAGCCTGTCTTGTGGCTCTTTACACATTGTAAGTAGTGTGCAGCAGAGCGAGGCCTCCCTTCTGCCGTGGGAGCTGTGACTGGAAGATAGTGGCTGAGAGTCATCTTGGACAGACGACGGGGACAGGAAGGTGGCAGGTGTGCTTGGCCCAGAGCAAATGGTCCCTGGGCAGAGGAGAGACTGAGCTCCGGAACGAGGACTGGGGGTCCACCTCTAGCACACAGCAGCACCTGCTCCCCAAGGCCCCCAGACATAGGCATCAAGGGAGAGACCCTGAAGCTGCTCTGCTGGAACTCAAACCCCAGCTCTTCATGCACCCGCAGTGTGGCCCAGGCCAGGATGCATAGTCTCCCTGTGCCTCAGTTTCTCCATCTGTAAAGCAAGTACCTGTGTTACAGAGCCAGGTCTAAATGAGCACAAAATGTTCAAGTACCAAATCCAGCTCCAACCACGGGTCAGCCACCTTATGTCCTAGTGTCGACATGACCTTCCTCTGCTCCCCACCTCCACCTTTCTGTCCTGTCCAATGTCCTGCTGCTCTCACTACCCCTACAGCATCTACTGGCTGAAGACTCCGTCCCTGGTGGGTGTGGCCTCCCCCTGCCGTACACCTTCCCAGCTTATGATTGGCTGCTCCCGAGACAGGTGTCAGGGCTGGTCCAATCAGCTCTGGTTTCCAGGATGCTGCTGTTTTCTACCATTTCCCAACTAGAAGTCTGGGTTAGAAGGCCTAGGTGCTGCCCAGAGTGGTGGGTGTTGGGAGAAGACTAAATCCTCCTCCCCTTCATCACACCCCAAGGGCCTCAAAGAGCTGTGTCCCCAACACCTACCCCCAGACTATAACTCCTTAACACATGCCATGGCTCTAAAGTCTTGGCATGTCTAGGGCAGAGGACTCATCCTTCCATTCTAGAAATTTCTGTGGCTTCTTCAGCATATCCATTTTACCTTGTTGCAGCTGTTTCTATCTGTAAAATTAAAAAAATCCACTGCTAAAATGTTATGATAATTCAATCTGCACATTTACATACCTTTCAATGAATAAATATAAATATGAGGTCCTACCTTTCTAGCCACTGAAATTTTCACCCAGCAGGGTGACAATAAATCATCAGAGAAAGTCCAGACATTTCAGGAGTTTCCCAGATCTTGGGAACATGATGATCCTCAGTTTCCCTGGTTACTCCAAGACCCATCTGGGGTCCAAATAGCTAAGGAGGGGTAGTCTGTGCCAGTCAGGCCACAGCAGGCAACTCTCCATCTACGTGTCCACTACTCATAGCATGGCCAAATTGACCAGCCACAGACAGGAAGATCCTCAGAGCAGTACAACATCCCGTGGGCCCGGGCTGTGTCCTTTATCCTCACAGTGGCCCTACAAGACCCCCTTGATAGCACACAGTGGGAGAAGCAAGGTCCAGAGACATTGGCCAATGAGCCCACACCCTTCCCATGGTGCTCTGCAGCACAGCCTCCCAGAGAGACAATGGCTAGTCGGCCCCGACAGGATCCTGGCTTCTCAGATTTTCAGTCTGCCTGCGGTTCCAAGTGCTGTGTCCCTACTGACCACCAGGGGGAGACAGCCCCACACTGGGTCTCGCCTATCCCTGCAGCCCAGAGGAAGCTGTGTGGAAGGGAAGCTGCTTGTCATTTCCTTCATGGTGCCAAGGACATGTCATAGATGTGGCTTCTCCACATGGTGTCCAAAAATAAAAAAAAACATTGGGTGTCTCAGGTAAAGGCGCCAGGTGCTCCCAGAGCACACCTAGATGGGTGCTCGGTGAGAGGACACAAGAGCTGTGGCGTCTTGTTTTATTAACTCCTCATAGACCTAACAAGGACTCACTTAATTCTTCATGCATATAATACAGTAGGCCTCTTCTAATCCTGGAAAAGCCAGTGAACCCCACTTTAGTCATGTCCAGCCCCTGTCGGGTCCAAGCAGCTGGAAGGAGACAGTGCCTGGTCAGGACCTCAGGGAAAGAGCATGTGGAGACAGTGCGGGGGTGGGGGCCTCAGGGACTGAACTTGCAGATGGCCACGCCTGCCCCTCCGAGGTGGCCTGGAGCCCTGGGGAGCATCAGACTGTCCTCCCGGCTCACAGAGGCCCAGAGCCTTCTAGGTTGCAGAGCTGTGTGCCCTTTGTGATCTTCTGCCTCAGTGGGCACCTACCCCTCTCAGTCCCACAGCCGTGGTCCCCTCCTCTGCCCCTTCCAAGTTCCAGTCCCCAGGGCACACTAGGGGCGACCTCATTCCACATTCATCAGGCTCTTCCCAAAGCCCCGCACGTGTCCTTATCCTGAGAACTCAAACAGATTTTTTTTTTTTTTTTTCAAATGAGATCAAGTACTTCCAGGTTGGTGTCGAGCAGGTTTTCTATAGGATGGCCTGGATCTGACCTCAGCCTGAGGGTGGGATTCCAGTCCAGTGCCGCCTCGCAGGGAGCAGTTCTCTCTGGTTTCCTGAGATCTAGACAACCTATGAAGAGCCAGGCGCTATAAGGAGCCCACTGTCGTGATGTCTTCTATGCAGCCCCCTCTGGCTTTCTCCAGCAGGTCCTTATGTTGGCTTTTCGCCTTTCACTGTACTTGGCCTGCGATAGCCCACACAGCCAGTTTCTCTCTTCACTTCTCCATTCTCAAATCAACCTGGCCACTACTTTTAGCTCTTTTTTGTTCAGTTCTTTGTTTGGATGAGAAGAACCTTGACTGTCACTCTGGGGGAAGAGGGGGGGCGCAGAGCCCTGTAATGCTAGGTTGGCATAACGTTTTTGTCACTGTCCCTCCCAGCCCTCCACCCAGCCCTCTCGCCCACCCGCCTGGGCCTCATCTTCAGGATGAGAGGTAGACATCTGAGCCCCAGAGGAAATCTCAGGGTACACTTCAGCCAGCAAGGCCAGGAGCAGCCCACCCCCTCACACAGCATCTTGTCACAGCTGGACCTGAGCAGGTCCCCAGAGCTGAGCAAGGGCCTAACCCACCCTTGTGCAGTAAACTCACAGGTTCACTGGCTGAGGGTGTGGAAAAATTCTCAAAACACAGCGGGGAGGTGCCTGGGAGGGGCTCCCTAGGCCAAGTGAGCCAGGATGCTGGGAGGAGCGAGACACATGGAACAGGGATATGTAGACTTCTTTCTAAGGGGTGGAAGCCCCAGGAGAAGGGGGCCACCTCAGAGAAGGGTGCTAACTCTCTAGAGCTATGGATACAGGGTTGTTTTTTGTTTTTATACCAGGGATTGGGGACTGAACTTGTGACCTTGCACTTATCAGGCAGGCGCCAGAACCAATGAGCTAAATCCCAGGGGTTTTATTTGTTTCTGTTAATTTAAGTGCTTTGGATTCTCTCAACCCACTTCTTATTTTAGGATCAGGTTCCTGCTCTTTACTTCCTAATTAACCCAATTTATGGACTTTGCATATTCCCGAGGAATTAGGTGTGGTGGGTCTGGTCCGAAAGGAGTCTAAATTTAACCAGAGAACACTGATAGGATTCACCTCGGGTAATTTTGGCTGAGGGACAGAAGTTGCAGTCTTCTTAAAATTACGATTTTTGGTTTGATTTCCTTATCTCCTTTCTACCCTTTATTTCTTCAGTCCTACCTCAATCTGCATGTGGAGAGGGAAGTAAAGCCTACTTATCCTTGGTCCCGTAGAAAGGCTGCACTCTGAGAATGTCCCTGACAGGAGAGTCCCACACAGCATGGAAGGGAATCAATGTCCTCCTCAGCGGGTCCCTGAGGACAACACTCTCCTGGCTGATGGCACCAGCCTGTGGACTATGCAGCCCACAAACTTCTCCCACTGGCTGCCTGACCCACAGAGGGTGTCAGCCTTAGAAGTGGGCTCCCTGCCCACTGCTGGACACCTTTTAGGGAGGGCTGGACACATGACCCAGAACAACCAGTGAGGCCCACGGACCCCTATGTTGGGAATGCTGAGATGAAAAACCCCCTGAAGATAAGAGTATGTGAGTGCTGGAGCCATGGCTGCTATTCTGTCACTTAGAGGAACCATGAGAATAGCACCAGAGCAGAAAACATTCTGGCTCAGGGATGGGGAGAGAAAGGTGGAGGGGAAACAAGGACAAGAGGGTCCTTGAGCCCAGAATCAAACTGTACCTTAAGCAATTCCCTCCCAATCTCTGGAGTTTTCATTTACATCAGCCCTAAATACATTCCTTGTCACCCACCGAATCATTTGGAACCAGATGTTCAGCCCTTGGGCTGAAAAGTTCTCAACTGCTAATGGCAAGGTCAGCTATGGGGTGTGAATCTGCTTTCCAGGCTGCAGGGGCCAGAGAAAGGGGCCAGACCCACAGGCTCCAGCGCTGTCACCCAGCCCAGCAGGCGCCTTTTAAGCAGGAGCCACATGTCACCTTTGGGCCTCAGACTGCAGAAAGGCTGGGGTGGGGGGTACTCTGTAAACTGTGGAACTCGAGTCAGCAGGACATGCTGCTGCGCAGGGTTCCCAGGGCAGGGCCAGGTCATGGGCCAGCTCTCAGGTGCCCAGAAGCAAAGTCTCCTTTAGACAACTCCGCCCTGGGCATCCAGGTTGGCATCCCCACCACCCAGCTCCAGCCCCTGCTTCTCCTTCCTCACCACCTTCCGGCTGTGATCTGCCCCAGGGGCGCAGCAGGCCAAGCCAGGCAGCACTTCTTCCTGGTTCTGAAAAATCACCAAATACAGTAAAACATCCAGAAACTAAAAATAAGGCCCCAAACAGCAGGTCATCAGTTAGTTCTTGGCAGCCCACTGAAGCTGCAAAATCGTTGAGTTCCTCGCTTTGTTCACAAACTTTCCCTGCCCAAGTCAAGGTTTCTCATAGAGCAAAAATGTGCCCCCAAGGAGAGGATGCTGGTCCTAGGCCTGCTCCCTCCCCTCCACAGCCCTCCTGCAGCCCTGTGGAAAAGCATGTCCCTGGGGTACAGGAGGGCCGATAGCGGCATCTTCACCCACAGCCCATCATCCCACTGGTCATTCATGCACTGATTCATCCAAAATAAAAAGCACTATGCCAGGGAATGGGGACAGAACACCAGAATACAAGGTATGATCCTCTGCTCTGTGTCTCCATGTTCTCTCCTGTCTGATAAAAAAACATATGCGTTCTTGGATTTATAGTCCACTGTAGTCTAGAATGATCTCATCTTAAGATCCTTAATCACATCTTCAAGATTCTTTATCCAAAGTGATGTTCACAGATTCCAGATGGACACACTTCTATAGAGGGCCAGTATTCAACAACAGGAAACATGTATGCTAGCATCAGATAGCTCTACATGGCTATTATATATATTCCTTTGAATATTTGATACATTTTTCAATAAAAATAGGTATGATTTAAATACAAACTTTAAAAGGAAAATGGAGAAAATAACTTCTATTGCAATTTCAATATAGTTTTCCTCAAGTGCTTACTTCAGCAGCACATATACTAAAATATTCTTTTCCTCCAAATTCATCTCAGTGGGTGGATATGAATTTCTCAAAGTAGGTTCCTAATATTATATAGTCAAATAGTTATCTATATATACTTATCTTTAAAATATGTAGTTTGTTTTTCAATGCAAGGTCTCACTGTGTAGCCCATTAAACTCATTGTGATTCTCCTGCCTTAGCCTCCCGTGTGCTGGGATCACAAGTGTGCACCACCATGCCCAGTTTATCTGCCTTATAAATATATATAAAATCTATTTACTTTTCAACATAGCCTAAGTTTAAAATATATTGTGCTGGGGCCGGAGATTTAGCTCAGTGGTTCCAGTGCCTGCCTCGTAAGCACAAGGTCCTGAGTTCAATCCTGATAACCACATACAATGCTGGGCGTGGTGACTCACACCCACCAGCCATCAATACCACATACCACAGTGCCGGGCATGGTGGCTCACGCCTATAATCCCAGCACTCGGGAGGCAGAGACAGGAGGATTGCTGAGTTCGAGGTTTGCCTGGGCTACATAGTGAGCTCAGAGCCAGCCTGAACTACAAAGCGAGACCCTGTCTCAAAACAAAAAAAAGAAAAAGAAAAAGAAAAAGAAAGAAAGAATACAAGAATAGAAAACTCAGCACAATATATATTTTTTTTGAGAAAAAAAGATACAAGAATAGAAAACTCAGCACTATATATATATATATATTTTTTTTTGAGACAGGGTCTCTATAGTTCAATCCTCCCGAGTGCTGGGATTACAGGCATGAGCCACCACACCCAGCTATTCTTGTATTCTTATTAGAAACAGCAATACATGTGACTTTATGTTTGAGATTGTTTCTAATTTTGGTGGTTTGTATTCAAGGAATAAAATGTTAAATTAAAAAAATAACAAGGTGTGATCAACAACTACTGTGGATGTTTAAATTTTTAAAAGTGATTACAGTAAAGGACACATTCCTACTAATTCTCCCCCTGAATGCAAACACACTCATCCCCTCATTCGTGCCACTTCAGAAGCAGTTCTGGACTCTCTTTTGTGAGCGACTTTACATGGAGTGATCAAAAGGTGCTGAACGTCAAGTACCATTCAATGGAAAGGCAGGCATAAAATTTTTTTTAAAAAAATAAAAAACATGGGGCCGGAGATTTAGTTCAGTGGTTCCAGCATCTGCCTCACAAGCACAAGGTCCTAAGTTCGATCCCAGTAACCACATACAATGCTGGGCGTGATAGCTCACGCCCATCAGCCATCAATACCACATACCACAGTGCTGAGCATGGTGGCTCACGCCTGTAATCCCAGCACTAGGGAGGCACAGACAGGAGGATTGCTGGGTTCGAGGCTTGCCTGGGCTACACAGTGAGCTCAGGGTCAGTCTGAACTACAAAGCCAGACCCTGTCTCAAAAAATAAAATAAAATAATAAAATAAATAAAATAAAAAATAAAAAACATGATGCAGGCCAGTGATTTGGCTAGCAGAACAACACCTGCCTGGCAAGCTTGAGGTCCTGAGTTCAATCCCTGGTACAAAACAAATAAGCAAATAAACGAAAAGCATGATGGTGTGTCCTAATCCACCACATCCACTAATTCTGGTGCATTTTCTAGTTGCGTCCTACAGTCAAACGGATCATGAAAGGTCAACACTCTAAATTGACCAGGGATACAGAGGCAGCTGTGACAGCACAACTAAAGCACTCCCGAGAGTAGGCTTCCAGAACTGCTTCAGAAGACAGCAAGACTGATGGGCCAAGTGTGTTTGAATGGAGGAGGGGTTATTTTGCAAGAAATTAATGGCAATGTGTCTTTTTCTTTAATACAATGTTTAGAAGTTAAATATTTGTCATTTTTTTATCACACATAGTATGCATGTCATTCTCTTCCTACCCACAATGCTCTGCCAGCACCATCTGGGGACTCAAAAACCTGACGCCCTTTTGGACATTCTGCACAGCCCTGGAGCTCATGCCCAGCAAAGGAAGGGCAGCCCTTGGTTCCTTGCATGTAAACAAAACTCTTTTTTAACCAGGTGCCCACCCTCTGGAAGTGGAGACCTAACAGAAGGTTGCACACTTTACTGTACAGATTGGATGACATCTTGAAAAGAGGAGGTTGTGTCTTGAAGACTGCAGTGTATGCTTTGAATCAGAGACCATTGTGTACTTCTGTCTCCCTCACAGTTAGAATACAGGGGGCAGAAGTAAGGAGTGTCTTCTCTATCACCTCTAATAACTCAGCTATAGGACGTCTGCTTTCTGCTGTGACCATGCTGAGCTCGGCTGGCCTGTAGTCGGTGCTCATGAAAGAAGACTTCCACTGGGGACACAACAGTTATTCCACTGAGTTGGAAAATACATTGCTTCCTGCCACTTTGGGTTCCCAATGCCCCTGAACAAAACAAGAAAAAGGAGAAGGAAAAAGAGGATGAAGATGAGGAGAAAGATAAGGAGGAGCAGGAGATGAATCTACTGGTTGAGGTGATTGATGCCAGTTACCAAGAAGAGAACTTGGTTCTCAGGGGAGTCTGACAACAACAGTGAAACCAAGAACGGCCTAGGGCTTCATTCTGGGGGACTGCTTAGTACCTCCAGCCCTTACTGTAAAGGTTACTGAGCAACTACGCAGCTACAAGGAAAAAGTAAATCAAGACAGGATGAGAGGTTCTTGTGGAAGGCAAGGGAAATACAGAACACAGTGAAAGAAGGAAGCAACCCCTAACCATGATGTGCTTTGGGTTTACTTCTGGCATGAGGACCATTTAATTTACCTGATTATTTGTATATACTAACTCTGTCTTCTGTTCGCCCCATTCTTATTTTATATCTAAGTTGTTAGGACTTAACTTTATATTGTAGGTAACAGAATACTAAAGGATGTGGGATATTGTGGGGGGAGACCCTGACTCAGTTTCTTCTTGTGACACCAAATGTGTAGAGATTTCTTCTCACACACCAAACATGCAATACTTCGGTGGCAGACCCCCGTGGGGTGTCCTCTAATCCAGTTCAGTTCTGACACCATCTCTGCGAGGGTAGCGTGAGGCCCCAAGCTGAGAGCTGGGTCCCCGAGTGGCCCTCCCAACTTCTGATGCCACCACAGCCTCAGCTTGCTGACCAGCTGACTACAAATTGGGGTTTCCACATGCCCCTCCTCAGATTTGACCAACTTGTTTGAGCAACTCACAGACTGAGGGAAATGGCTGACAAGGAGGACATCAGCAAGGATGCTGATGAAGAGGTTCATAAGGTGAGAAATGAGGAGAGACGCAGAGCCTCCCTCACCAAAGGCTGTGTGCTGAAGGCTGAGGGTGAACCAATATAGGGGCCTAATGAAAGGAGAGAATCTGAAGTAAGGTTTGGTCAATAGGCAACTTGTTCCAGTTGATCAAGGTGAACAAATAGTCCTGCCAATCTTTTTCTTTCCTTTCTTTTTTTAGTCAGGGTCTCACTTTGTAGCTCATGCTGGCTCTGAGCTCACTGTGCAGCCCAGGCAAGCCTCGAACTCACAGCAATCTTCCTGCCTCTGCCTCCCGAGTGTTGGGATAACAGGCTTGAGCTACCACGCCCGGCACTGTGGTATGTGGTACCAGGGATTGAACTCAGGACCTTGTACTCGTGAGGCAGATGCCAGAACCACTGAGCTAAATCCCCAGCCCAGTTCTGCCAACCTTATAGGGAACAGAATGGGAATTTGGAGGGTTTATTTTAGCCTGGAGTACCCAAGTTATATGTGAGCTGGGCATGGTGCCTGCCTCGCAAGCGCGAGGCCCTGGGTTCGACCTCGGTAACCACATACAATGCTGGGTGTGGTGACTCACGCCCACCAGCAATCAATACCACATACCACAGTGCCAGGTGTGGTGGCTCATGCCTGTAATCCCAGCACTCTGGAGGCAGAGACAGGAGAACTGCTGAGTTCCAGGCTTGCCTGGGCTCCATAGTGAGTTCAGGGCCAGCCTGAACTACAAAGCAAGACCCTGTCTCAAAAAAAAAAAAATCTACCAAATGGTTCTTAAAAGTAGTTGTATTGTTTTATGGTCTCATAAGTAGTATGTCAGAATTCAGTGCCTCAACTTGCTGGCCAATAGTTGTCATAATTGCTGCTTTTTGACCAATCGAATAAGTGTGCAGGTAAGCATTTTTTCATGTCCAACTTTCTACATATCTTCTTCAGCAAAATATCTATTCAAATCCCCTTTGTCCATAAGCTCTTCAACTGATTTACTTATTAACTTCTGAGACTTCTTTCTAAATTCTGGATACAGACTCTCACCAAATAATTCCTTCCAGATTTTAGCTTGTACTTTCAGAATCTTTGAGACTACAGCTTGATAAAACTTTATATGAGTTTCTCTTTGCAGAGCCCACACCACTCCCATAGAGAAAATATTTCTATTTTCATGCTGTTAAACTTCAAGGAACACTGCAGTCTTGTGCCTCAGACCCTGTCTCCAGCCACCCACATTGCAGTGGCCTTTGCACGTCCACAAGCACATCACCTGCAACAGACCCAAGTCTGAGCTCCTCACCCTCTTCCCAGGGCTGCTACCCCTCCTGAAACCCAAGATCCATGAATGGCACAGGTATCTTCCAGGTGACAGCTCAGCCTGTACCTCCTCCCCTTTCACATGCACCTCCTGCCATCACCAAGGGCTGCCAAGTCTTCCTCCTGATCATCCCCGAATACTACACACCGATTCCCCATGCCCTCACTCCACCACCTCACCTGGCACCTTTCTTGGGAGTGGCCTGAGTCATACATCTCAAATGCAGGCCTGGCCATGATAGCTGAGCACTTTACAGTGACCTGTTGTGCTCTCAGATAAGGCTGAGGCCTTTTCAGGGAACAAGGAAAGCTTTTAGTGATCTACATGGCCTTTGATTCATTTAGGGACAGACCTCCTGCCCTGGGACTCTCAGATCTTCACATGCTGGATGGCTGGGGAGCTAGGCTATAACCATCTCTTTAATGTGAAGTAACACACTAAACCTAAGTACCTCCATCTTGTCACCCTGTGTACACTCACTCTACTTCCCCAACTTTTGGGAAAGGAATGTATCTTAAGGCGACTGTGACAGTCCCTGTCCAAGGTAATCCATAACAGGAGCAGGACTCCTGCAAATGAACCCCCCCCCCAAAAAAAAAAGCTTTCTGCTGAGTTAACAGACACCCTTTACCTTAAAGTTATAGAGAGGTGTTATTTGCCTAACCTGGAAATCTGTTTCTCTAACCATGAGCTTACTGAAATGGAATGTTCTTTGTGCTGCCTTCGTGATTTATTGTTTTGTGGGTTTTGCCTTTAAAAATCCTGGAAATTTTGTCTCACATCCAGTGCTTTTGGGCCACTATCCCACTCGATCGCCGGCTAAAGTACTCTGAATTTGGACTTGTATGGCCTGAGTTTTACCTAGCTGGGTTAGATATAACAGACTGCAACCTCTTCACTGAAATACTAGAAGACAAGCCTAGTCAGTAGTTGGAAAGTGCTGGAATTGAGGGTGATGGGTTAAGAATCTCAGCTTTACTACCTCTGTCTGTGTCAAATTGGACAAAATACCTCTGGTTTTCCACAAATAAGATAATTACAACCATACCTCCCTTATTAAAATGCCAGGGTTCAAAGAAAAAATTTTGTCTCTGATCACTAGTAGCACGCTAGGACTTGGTATCCTCCACCACTTTTGCCCAAAGATCAGAAAGATGCCTGGCCTGGGGAGAAGCCAGCGTACTATCCAGGGCTCAAAACTTCAAGAAGACCTCACTCACGGGTCCGACAAGCCTAGGGTCACCCTGAAAGTGCTCCTTCGAAAATAAGAGTTCGTGATATGCCCGGTCCAGTCCGGATACAGGAACAAAAAGTCAGGATTCAGGGCTGCACTCCTAGCAGAACCAGGCGCCTGCCTATTGGGTATCGGGTCATGACGTCACTAGTATGCGCCGCTCGCTAGTGCGGCGCAGGCCCTCTGCAATCGTAGTCTTCCGGGCTGGCCGGGCTATCACCACTCACGGATCTTGACTGTGAGTAGCGCTTCCCCGAAAACCACTGCGTAGGGTGTCGGGCAGGACCGGCCGTCGCGGCCAGGTACGTTAAGTCTGGGCCAGGTCCAGACGGTGGATTTGCTTCAGACTGCATGGTAAGCACGGCGTGGGCTTTCTGCCTGGGTGAAGCTGGACATCTAGAAAATGAAGGGATCGATTTGGCTTAGGAGTGCGAGCACAACGGGACAAAGTCCCAGGTTCAAACCCGAGAGTCTCAGGCTGCCAGCCTTGTGCTTTTTTCCCGTCGCAGCATTTTTGCTCCAGGACACTTTAGTATAGTTGGTTTGAGCTCGATTGAGGAGCATAAAGTGGCGACTTCGGAAGCACAGGGTCATAGGCAGCTTTACCTTCTAGTCCTCGGTGTCACCTTCCTTTGAATGGAAGTATCTTACCCAGGGAAAGAAGTGTAAGAGTGAAGTCGCATGTGACCGTCACGTGAGAGTGAAAAAAATCGGCAGGGCCTAGCAGGACTGGGCAGCCAGTTTGGAGGGCTGAGCTGGTGCCATTTAGAGCCTTTGAGGATTTCCTTTTGGAGGAGATGCCCTAGGGACTGGGGCCAGATTGAAGCTAAGTTATCTTGCTTGCCCCAAACCTGGCTTCTGAATCAAGAACTTTGAGGTCACCTGCCTCTGACTCAGATACCAACTCTCCTCCTAGCTGTGTGACCCTTGGACCTTGGGCAAACCCCTTACCCTCTATATGCCTTGTTTTTATTCATTTATAAAATGTGGCTAACATAACATGTTGTCCACAACTATCAGAAGAATGAAACCAGATATTACAAGTAAAACTACCTAGAACTTGCTGCCAATTACTGTTATTTTAGTGTGCAGAGTGTACGAGCACATGCACTGTGGCTCAGACAGCCCCCACACCCACCCCGAGGTCTCACTATGTGGTTTAGATTGGCCTTGAATTCACTGTAGTCCAGGCTGGCCTTGAACTCACAAGTGATCTTTCTGCCTAAGCTTCCCAAGTGCTATGATTACAGGATGAGTCACTATGACTGGCTTCAGTCAGCCTTCTGACGGTGGGATGGTTGGTGTTTATATAAGGTAGCAGAGCAAGAGGCATAAACCCCTTTTATTTACTACTCACCACACCGGCAAAGAAGCACAGGGGTGACCTGAGTCTAATAAATCTTTAACTGGACAGGGCAGCTTATCTGGGGCTCAGAGAGCTACCTCCACAATTTTCGGCATTAAGAGCTAGTTTTCAAAGTAAAGCATTATGCTCCTGAGGAACTGTGAGAGGAGCAGAAAATGGACTCCGACTGACAACAAAGTAAGAGAATTGGCTGACTGGAGATACCAACAAGCTCTCCCAGGAAGTGAAAGGTCAAGCCCTTGTTTCTGTCATTTGATCCTGGAACAGTCCCTCTGAGCCTTCTGTGACCCCGGCACAGAGGTCGGCACTGTAGACTCAACTGTGAGATGTCATAGACAAGGCCCGAGGGAAGCAGCTGAGCGCTGCTATAAGGGATTGGCCAACTGACTGCAGTCGTCCCTTCCCAGGCCACTTGTGTCTAGCAGTGAAAACTAAGTAATCCCTGTGTGCAGAGGCAGTGGCGCTCCTCCTCCAAGGCTGGGCAGCCTGGTGGAGGTTCTGGCTTGAACATGTGAACAGTGGAAAGCATTTTAATGTGGGGGGAGGGGTCTCAGGACCCAACAAGCAGTAAAGAGATTTGCAGGAGGCAGCTGTGAGGCCTGTATTGGGCTCCACTATTAGTAAATCCTAATCCTGCTCATTTCAGGCCATCTCCGCTTGCAGCACTTCCCCGAGCAGCCAGACAAAGGCAGGGCCTTCCCTTCTCATCTTCACAGTGCCTACCCTGTTTGCTGAAGCGTGCTTACATCATTTCTTCACATTGGTCTCCCTGCAGCAGCACTGCAGGGCTGAGTTTGACCTGTGGCAGCCTGGCACGTTGTAACCTTCAGAAAACATGGAGGGGACAGAAGCCTAAATCCCCAGGACTACTGCTTAACAGCCTGACATGAAGTAGTGACTACTCTATACGCTTTCACATCCTGAAGTACATACAGCAGAATGAAATATAACTCACACCGCTTACCATGTGGTTTCCTAAGAATGGTTTAAGAGGAAAAGGACTTGGGCTGCATCTCAAGGAATTGTGGGATTCCGATGATGGTTCTGAGACTGTCTGTCCCATGCATCCTGCTTCTTTCTGCCCAGGTGCTGATGCTGGTCTCTGGCAGGAGGAGGTTGCTCACGGCTCTGCTGCAAATTCAAAAGAAGCACTTTCAACCCCACAGAGCCATGAGACTGGTGCAGTTCCAGGCTCCCAACCTGGCAGGGCCTCACCTGGGCCTGGAATCAGGGACTGGCGGTGGTGTCATCGACCTCAATGCCTTTGACCCCACACTCCCCACGATAATGACACAGTTCCTGGAGCAGGGAGAGGCTGCCCTCTCAGTGGCAAGAAGGTAAACTGGCAGGCAGCAGCATCCCCTAGCTGCCACCTGGCCATTCTCCCTCCACCACCTCTGCACTCTGGGTACAGAACCAGTGGGGAGCCTTTTGCAGGGGAGGAGCCAGGTTACTCCGATTTCCTTTCTCACCTGTTGCCTTAGTGAAGAGCCTCAGGAATCCTACGTAATACCCAATTTACACAGGGAGAAACTCCAGCCCAGCACAGGTGATTAAACTCCCAGGGCCACACCTTGGATGTAGAATTAGGACTTCCCTTCCTTAGGATATTAACTGTGCCCACCTCAGGCTATCTGGGGCTTTGGGGCCCAAGAGGGAGGCTTCTTGGGAGGCTGGGGAGTGCTTTAGACTCCTGGATCTTTGAGGGGACAAGACCACAAAGAGAGTTTCTCCAAGGCACTTGGCTCCTTAGTTTGGGCTAGATTAACCGGGGCTTCCATACTGCCAGAAGCTGTATGGGCTCTGGTCAGAAGGATCCGTGCTATAAAACCACCTGAAGATGTTTGCACGTACCGAATCGGCAGAAATACGAAGGCCTGGCAGCCCACAGTGTTGGTGGCAGCATATTCCTGTACTGTCATATGCTACAGAGATTGGAAACGCAGTCCATGCCCCTCATTAGGAAACGGGGTGCTCTCCACAGAGTAGTAATGTGCAGCTATGAGAAATAAAATGAAGAGACTCTGTATCTGTTGTTATGGAGAGATCTCCAAAGTATACTAAGATTTTTAGAAAGGTATATGGTGTGATATTATGTGCATATAAAAGACAGGAGAAGCATTTCACAGAGCAGCCCTTAAGGACTCCAGACACAGTGGCTGTCACTAGGGAGAAGCGTTGGGGGGACTGGAAGGGTTGAAAGAGACCCTTATTTCTTATTTTCATTTATTTCTGTTCATGTGTGTTGAACTCACTTGTATGGACATAAATTATCTAATGGGAAAGGAAATAAACACTGGCTACATAACAAGCAGTGTTAACCTCAGAGGGCAGTAGCTGGGCTTGATTTGCACACTGATGCTGACAGTTGATAGATCGAGAAAATACATTTTGCTGGGGATTTAGTTAGTGGCAACACACCTATGTCACAGGGGAAGCACCTGAGTTCAATCCCCAGTGCCACAAAAAATATTTTAAAAAAGGAAAAAGAAAATACATCTTGAAAAGCAAAACTGGGAAGTGGTACAGAGTCTCCCCAACCTGTCCCCCTCTGTCTGTCTGCAGGGCCCTGGATGCACAGTTGCCAGTCCTCCCACGGTCATCGGTGACTTTCCTGGCCCCAGTCACGCGGCCAGACAAAGTGGTGTGTGTGGGTTTGAATTATGTGGACCACTGCAGAGAACAGAATGTGCCTGTGCCCAAGGAGCCCATCATCTTCAGCAAGTTTGCCAGCTCCATCGTGGGGCCCTACGATGAGATCATCCTGCCGCCCGAGAGCCAGGTCAGCAGCTCCCTGTCCTCCTAGTCCTGGGCCCCTCCCTGGACCCTGTCAGCCTGCATGAGTCCCCTGTCCCTTAGCACCTTCAACAAGCCTTAGAGGGAGGGATCTGCAGTGGTAGCCCTGAACCCCCAGGAAACGCATCATGAATGTGCCTCTTTTCCAGATTATGAAAGTAACATGTCTCCATTGGAAAGGCAGCCTTCTCTGCCCAGGGCTTTTTGCTTCCATTTGTAAGGAGTGATATTAATGCGTTGCTGTATACCTTTGCAGTGATTTTCTTTCATTTTAAAATAGAATTTAGTTTATTGGTAACTTTTAGGTATCCCTTATGATCACATTCATTATTGGCAATTTGTACCTGTACATGATAATATCTTAGATCTTATTTTTCTCCATTCTCCTTCCCTCCCTTCAACAGCTCCACTTTTCCCTATACATAAGCTTTGTTTCCTCATTTGCATGTTTTTTTCTTTCCCTTTCATTTCCCACATCCCCCATGTAGTTCCTCTCACCTTTTGAACATTTTCTTTCTCTTGAGACAGGGTCTCACTTTATAGTTCAGGCTGGCCCTCAGCTCACTATGTAGCCCAGGCAAGCCTTGAACTCAGCAATCCTCCTGCCTCCCGAGTGCTGGGATTACAGGCGTGAGCCACCACACCCAGCACTGTGGTATGTGGTATTGATTGCTGGTACCCAGCATTGTATGTGGTTACTGGGGATCGAACTCAGGACCTTGCGCTTGCAAGGCAGGCGCCGGAACCACTGAGCTAAATCTCTGGCCCTTGAACATTTTATTTCATAATCTCCATTACACATTTGGTCCTCATTTACACTTTCATTTTCTCATGCCAGAGAAACCATTCAGTATTTACATATGTGTGTCCTATTTATTTCACTTGTGTATGGCCTCAAGGTGCATCCACTTAGCTATAAATGACACTTGTCTTTCTTTACCCTTGAGTAGCACTCTATTTTATTTTAAAAAAAAAAAAGGACATATTCTTTTTTATTTTTTTTGAGGCAGGTTCTCTCTTTGTAGTTCAGGCTGGCCCTGAGCTCACTATGGCACCCAGGCAAGCCTCGAACTCAGCAATCCTCCTGCCTCTGCCTCCCAAGTGCTGGGATTACAGGTGTGAGCCACCACGCCCGGCATAAGCACATATTCTTTATCCAGTCACCAGTTAATGGGCATTTGGGCTGTTTGCAAGATTTAGCTACTACAAATTCTACCACTATAAAATGGGTATACACACATCAATGTGGTATGATGCTTTTAATTCTTTTAGGAATACATCCAGAAGGGGACTAACAGGCTCAAATGGAACCTTTAATTTTAGTTTTTTGAAGAATCTCCATACTGATATCCATGGTGGTTGCATCAGTCTGCATCCCCACCTACAGTGGAGAAGGGCTCCTTTCTCCCTACAGCCCTGCCAGCATTTGTTATTGGTTGATTTCTTGATAACAGCCATTTTTTTCTGGAGTGAGATGGAGTCTCAATGTTGTTTTCATGTCCATCTCTCAAATGAACAGTGATGCTGAACATTTTTACGAATATTTATTTGATGCTGGTGCTGCTACTTTTTCATCTTAGAATTGTCTGTTCATTTCAGGTGCCCATTTTTGAGTTTGTTTTTTAAATTTGGGAGGTCTGATTTTTTAAAGTTCTTTACATATTCTGGATAGTAGGTCTTTGTCTGAGGAACAGCTAGTAAAAATTATTTCCCACATTGTGGGTTGTCTCTTCACCTCTGTTGGTGACTTCTCTTGCTCTCCAGAAGCTTCTTTATTTTCTTTTTGGTGGTAACACTTAAGATAAATCCCCAGCGCACGGAGAAGGATTTTAGTAAGGTGAGATCCCAGTTGTTGATTCTTTGTGCTGGTTCTCCTTTGTCAAAAACGATGTGGCGGGCCGGAGGATTAGCTCAGTGGTTCCGGCGCCTGCCTCGCAAGCGCAAGGTCCTGAGTTCTATCCCCGGAAACCACATACAGTGCTGGGTGTGGAGACTCATGCCCACCAGCAATCAATACCACATACCACAGTGCCAGGTGTGGTGGCTCACGCTTGTAATCCCAGCACTCGGGAGGCAGAGACAGGAGGATTTCTGAGTTCCAGGCTTGCCTGGGCTACATAGTGAGCTCAGGGCCAGCCTGAACTACAAAATGAGACCCTGTCTCAAAAAAAACAAAACGATGTGGCTTAATATGTCTGGAATTGTTTCTGCATCTTCTAATCTGTTCCATTGATTCTCAGGTCTGTTTCTTTGCCAGTGCTGTGCTGTTTTTATCACAGTGGCTTTGTGGTATAGTTTCAAGTTAGGGATTATGATACCCCTGCTTTATCTTTGTTGCCTTTGCCTAGAATTACTTTTGCTATTCTAGGTCTCTCCTGGTTTCAAATTAATTTTTTGAGTGTTTTTTTCTAGTACTGTGAAATACCATGTTAAGATTTCAATCTGGATTACATTGAATCTATACAGCAGTTTTGCAAGTATGGCCATTTTCACTATATTAGCTCTTCCTACCCAAGAACAAAGGATGTCTTTACATATTCAGTTGAATTTTTTTTTGTTGTTGTTTTTGAGGGTGTTTTGTACTAGGGGTTGAGTGTGGAACCTTGTGCATGTGAGGCAGGCACTGAAACCACTGGGCTAAATCTTGGGCCCTGTCTTTCCATTTTCTGATACCCACTTTGATCTTCTTTTTCAGAGTACTGTAGTTTTCACAGTAAAGATCTTTTACCTCCTTCATTAGATTGATTCCTAGATATTTCATTTTTTTGATGCTATTGTCAAAGGACTCATTTTCCCAAATTTCTCTCTCAGTAAGTCTGTTATTTGTGTACAAGAAGGGTACTAACTTTTTTTTTTTTTGAGACAGGGTCTCACTTTGTAGTTCAGTCTGGCCCTCAGCTTACTACATAGCCCAGGCAAGTCTGGAACTCAGCAATCCTCCTGCCTCTGCCTCCTGAGTGCTGGGATGACAGGTGTGAGCCACCACGCCTGGCACTGTGGTATGTGGTATTGATGGCTGGTGGGCGTGAGTCACCATGCCCAGCATTGTATGTGGTTACCAGAATCAAACTCAGGGCCTTGCACTTGCGAGGCAGGCGCCAGAACCACTGAGCTAAATCTCCGGCCCAGAAGGGTACTAATTTTTGTTGATCTTGTGTCCAGTTACTCTACTGAATTTGGTTATTAGATCTAGAAGTTTTTTGTTAGAGTTTTTGGGGTCTTCTATGTAGAATACCATGTCATCTACAAATAACGACAGTTTAGCCTCTTCCTTTCATATCTCTATTCCTTTTGTTTCTTTCTCTTGTCTATTTGCTCTGGCTAATGGTCCCAAAACTGTATTGAACAGGAGTGGTCATAGTGGACATCCTTGTCTTTTTCCTGATTTTAGCGTGAAAGATTTTACCAACTATAGAAATGATCCCTGAAAGTATGGGCTTTAGTGTGAAAGATTTCAGTTTTTAATGGTGTAATGTTATGTTGCCTAATGGTTTTCCTTAAATAACTTTTATCTTGTTGAGATAAAGACCATCTACTTCAATTTTCTGCAGGGTTTTTATCATAAAGGGCTACTGGATTTTGTCAAATACTTTTTTTGCATCTATTGAGAGGATAATATGGTGTTTTGTTTGTTTTTTTTTTTTTTTTTTTTTT
>PVIC010021328.1:0-28666 GCA_004025085.1 Thryonomys swinderianus
AAAGAAAGAAAGAAAGAAAGAAAGAAAGAAAGAAAGAAAGAAAGAGAGAGAGAGAGAGAGAGAGAGAGAGAGAGAGAGAAAGAGAGAAAGAAAGAAAGAAAGAAAGAAAGAAAGAAAGAAAGAAAGAAAGAAAGAAAGAAAGAAAGAAAGAGAGAAAAGAAGGAAGGAAGGAAGGAAGGAAGGAAGGAAGGAAGGAAGGAAGGAAGGAAGGAAGGAAGGAAAGAGAGAGGGGTGAGGGAGGAAGGGAGGGAGGGAGGGCAGAGTGTGGTGAGGAAAATCTGCTCACCTGGTGGTGGGCAGGAGACAGGCAAGGAGAGAAGGGAGTCAGGACCAACACGTACCTTTACAGGGCACATGCCAGTGACTTACTTCCTCAAACTAAGTCCCATTGTCTGAAGTGCCACCCCCCCCCCACGGTCCATGAGTTATGAACCTATCATGAGCTAACCCGTCGATGAGAACAGAGCTCTCATGAGCCAGTCACGACCCAAGAGCTTCACCGCTAAAGTTGTTGCACTGGAGCTCACACCTTCAGTACAGAGACGTGGGGGACACTTCATATCTAAGCCATAATCCAAAGGCAAAACACCATTAACGGAAATAGGTGCAGCAAGATAAAACCCAACAGTCAGTTGTTTCTCTGTACCAACAATGAAGTAGTTGAAGAATAAAGTAGCAGAAAAATTACATCAACTAAGGAATACAATGTTAAAATATATTAGAATAAACTTAATGAAAGAGTGAAAGACTTGTACATGGAAAACTGTAATGTATTGATGAAAGAAATTTTGAAAAGCATAAATAAAAGGACAAATTCTATATTCACGCTTTGCTGACTTAATATTGCTAGTTATCCATATTAATCGAAGTGGTCTACAAAATTCAGATACTGGTATTAATAGAAATAGTAAAAATAATCCCCAAATCTATGTAGGGGCCCAAAATGACACTGAATAGCAAAATCAGTCTTGCAAAAAAAAAAATTCTAACAGCTAGAATCATTGTGCTTCCCACTTCAAGATACATTACAAACACAATATTTAAATAATAATTATGTGAAAATCAACAGAACAATGGGGCAAAACAAAAAGCCCAGAAATAAAACCATTTCCATGAAGGGAATAAATAACTCAGATCACTGAGGGAGTGTATAAATAATACACAATGCAGAAAGAATGTTCTCTTTAATTAATGATGCTGGGCAGACTGAATATCCATATGCAAAAGGATAAAGTTGATTTCGTATCTACATGTATATATATATATATATATATTAAATGTATATATAAAATTATATATATTTAAATGTATTAAAATTAAAATGAACTTGTAGAAGGAAACAAATTGAAAACTTGTCCACAGCAGCAGTCATTAAACTGAGTGAAAACATTGATATATGAATTAGTTTTATATATAATACTAATGATAATGGGTTACGTCTCCAAAACATATAAGAAACTCATACAACTAACTGTGAATACTCTGATGAGAAAGAGACAAAAGACATGCATAGTCATTTTTTCCAGTGATGTACAAATGATCAATAGATATAACATATTTTTTTCTCCATATCACTACTTTTTCAGGGAAATGCAAATTTTTTAAAACCTTGCCCCTGTTAGAGCAGGGAGACTGAGGTCAGTGGTTCCAGCACTGCTTTGGAAGTACACAATCCCTGGTTTGATCCCCGGTAACCACATACAACAATACCAACCGTGGTGACTCTCGCTCACCAGCAATCAGTACCACATCACGGTGCCAAGCACAGTGGCTCACGCCTATCATCCCAGAGGCAGGAGGACTGCTGAGTCTGAGGCTCGTCTGGGCTACATAGTGAGCTCAGGGCCAGCCTGAACTATAAAGTGAGACACTGTCTAAAATAATTAATCAATAAGTAATAACTAAAATAATAAATAAATAATAATAAATGCCCCTGTTAGAATGGCTATTCAACAAGACAAATAGAAATGAGCATTTGTGAGAATAGAAAGCATCTGCACTATGTACGCTCCCAGTGGGGACAGAAGAATTACCAGCCATTATAGAACACAGTAGGTGTGTAACCTCTTGCAAAAATTAGAATTACCCTGCGATCCAGAAATATAATAGATCCAGAGTATTTTAATCAAGATCACGAAAAGATAGCTATATTCCTCTATCTGTTCACAATACTGAAGATATGCAAACAACCTAAATATGGCTACAGAGACTGGTCAAAGTCATTTTCAATTGAAACAAATAAATCAGTAATCCATGTTAAGTTTATAATGGTGAACAGGGTAGATACTATTCCTGATGTAAATGACTAAAAATTTAATCTTACATAAAATTTTACCTATGATGTGATTTTTATTGTGGTAAATGTTATCGACATAAGAAGTACAATTTTATTTAGACACACACACACACGAAGAAAATAGTGTCTGAGTTCTTAGGTAGTGAGGAACTGTTGGGAGACCTTCACTTTGACCTACTGTTAGTTCTAAACTACTGATTGACAATATATTTCTCAAGTGGCAATATATTTCTCAAGTGATAGAATCTTCATTTCTGGCATTGAAAATAGATAAAATGTGGAAAGATAGTCAGCTCTTGCTAGTTACCAAGTACCGTGGTGAACGTTTTACCTTCATTCCCTTCTACAGCCTTTACAACAACTGCACTGGAGGATGAAACAAATCAAATAACTTTCCTGACGCCTTGTACCAAAAAGCTGTCCTCTCAGTCGCTACTGTGTGACCGCTGAAGAAACTCCTGTCTTCTATACGGCTAATCTAATTTCACATTAGTTAATTAATTAGTTTCATGTTAGCAATGAGTAGTCACAATAACAAGCTACAAGGGCTCTCGGGAGAGTTCTGGCTCGGTCTCCGCGATCCCATATGGGAAACCCATACAAGCCGCCTTCGGAGGCGGATTCTGGCAACGTGCGAGCCCAGATGGAAACTGAAAGAGAACAACACCAAACCGAACAGCTTACAGCGACTGAATTCGAGGTCTGGTCGTTTAAGTTACATCTTTTAAAAGTTAAAGATCCAAAATAAGGGAGCATACACTTTTCTACTTAGAACATTGTTCACATTATCTTTGCATTATAAAACTTATTCCTCTAAATTAATACTAAGATTAATAAGAAAAATATTACCATTGGCAGTGACTTTTACTGCTCTCAGCCCTTTGATCGCACTCTCTGGTCTTTGTTTTCTTCATGTGTCTGTCCTAATTTTGTCTACAAATATTTGATATACAGATATTCAGGTATATTTGATACATCAGACATTGCCATTATGAAAGCAATAAAGGGTGTTTTCTTTCCCAATAATGAGGAGAACTCAGGTTCTAAGTATAAACAAGATTAACTATTAATATGTAAGACTTAGCTGCAGAGGTGAGGTTCCTCCTCTAACCCCTCGTTACAGAGGAGATAGTCGTGCACGTTTAACAAGAGCGCACCAAAGGATTGCTTTGCGAGAAATTTCTCAGAATAACTGCATGTTTCATAATTGCTTCTAGAACGTTTTTAAGTAATCCTTCCATTCCATGAAAAGCCTGTTTTAACAAAAGACACAGATGTGGTAAAATGAATATTAAAATATTCCTGAGGTGGCATTGAGAATAAGAAAATAAATAAAATGATGGCAAATCTATATTAATAGTTACCATCATTAAACAGTAAATTTAGCTCACAAACATTTTGATGCGAAGATAGAGAGTTGCTTTTGCCTGTGTCTAGATGCCCCGCATAGCTACATACCCTCGTAAGTGGGGCTTCCCTTGAGATGACTGGATCCAGAGTGCGTGACTGATTCATGGAGCAGTGCTGGGCTCAAGGGGCCTAGGGTTAAGGGTGATGGTGGTTCCCACCCTAAGTGATCTGGATAAAATACAAGGTATCGAAAGACCTGTGGTTTTCCCTTGTTGCCTTTGCTGTGTCCCATCACCATGGACTATCCCATCACCATGAACTGTGTTCCCTCTCTACCGTATACTACCCTGCCCGGGAGCCAGCCAATTATGGAGTAAATCCTCTACAAAATGGAGGAAAACCTTTCTCCTTAAGCTTTGGGTGTTGGTATTTTGCCTCAGCAACAAGAGAGAAGTAACTGACAGACTTCCAATGAAATTATAATGTCTTATTTATTCTTACGGCTTAGGATACTTATCATCTTCCCCGGACTTTATGTGAAGAAAATCTTTTCCAGACCCAAGAGAAAGAAATGAACCAAAAGCAAGATCAAGAGTGACAGGAGGAAAGAAAATCCTTCTTCAAAACCAAGAGAAACTGTTTGAACTGGAAAAACAGGAGGGCAGGGTTTTGGAGATGCCGGCGGCCTCTGTGACAGAAACGTTCCAGAGGCTTTCGCACAAAGGTCTGCCGGGATACCCGGGAGTGGGCAGACTGTGGCATGTCGAGGCTGCCTCTAACACCCTACAGTATCAGTAATTCTGTCGCAGCGTTGCCCGCTCATCAACTAAGGTCAAAGAAGCAGAGTCCATTAGTGATGTCTCACCACAGAGCAAGCAGGTCTAGCTGTGGTGACCACAACAGCAGAGAGACTGTTCATTTTCCATCACCCTGTCTGGCACCAGTGAATCTGAAAGCACTCTATATGAACAAAAAGGGACATATTGCTTTTTTTGTGTGATGTGCTCTGAGATCCAGGCTTAAGTTGATTAAAAAAAAATTATGTGTTTCTCACATGTGGGTTATATAGGGTAAATTCATACAGCTTCACATATAGAATGATTTACATCATCATAAAATTGCCCTATTGAAATTCCCACATTTGTTGTCTACCAAATGTTAAATCTCTGCCATCTGCTTATCTATCTGTTTATTTTTGAAAAGAAGCTGCTTTGGAAGATTTAGACAGTAAAAACTTTAAGTAGAAATCTTATTCCAAAAATGAAGTCTTTTCGTTTTGAATATTCAGCAAAAAGTATGTAATGTCTTGCAGAGGAAAAGATGGAAGAGAACATGGACCCTAATTTGAATATCAACAGATTTTGCATGGCAAACGATTTGCATAACCAGCCACCCACCCAACTCCCAGCATTAAATCGCATCATTTTTTCCATTAATCAAATTGTCAGACCACTTTCTCCTCAAACCTTTGCTCAAATGTCAAGATAATTTGATGTCAGACATCCAAAGGGAAGAATATGAATTCCAAAAGTCTGTAAGCTAGTGTTATTATGTAACTCACTATCCATCTTACTTATGTTTATTCAGCAGCAAAATGGTAGTGCAGAGATTGATCAATAGTTTATGGGCGAATCAAATGGAGAATTTTACAATCACAAAGAGTTGTAAACAAACATGTGAGTGTTATGTATGACATATTACTGAGCAATTGTGTATAATTTTATTGTATACTTAGATACAAAAGCATATGTGTTTTGAGACAGTAACACTGATCAGTACCTGTTGTTTGGTCCCATTTGCCTCTTCTTTATGCCTCTGACTTTGGTTTACCTGGTGCTCATTCCCAGAGCTTAGTACTCCCTTCTAGACTGAAAGACTTGGGAAACAGGGACTTAACTACAAACTCGTGACACATCATTCAACAGTACAATTGTTGGTCATAACTTTGGTAAATGGCAAACACCTGGTGGAGCTTTTAAAAATCTATGTCGTTACCTCCCAACAACCTCCTAGTTTGTGCAGCTCTTTGGTAGCTCAGATACATCAATCAATTTGATGTATTCAAATGAATAGATGAATCAGTTACTAATTGCTCAGCAGCTGGGTTTCCCTTTGTTCTTTCTTTCACTCACTTGTGCCTTCAGTCTCGGCCTCTCGTGCTGCCCTTCACAGCACCATGGGCTCATGTAGGACTCCAACCTCAGGTTCTACTTCCTGTTGACTCCAGGCTAACACAAGGCTCTGAAAATATTTCTGTTTCTATTATTTATCCAATTCTGGAGATGTTACTAAAATTCAAAACTATTTTCATTCTTTACTTAAGTAAAAAATCAGTTATGTTCACATTACTTTATATGATAAAAGACAAAATATTTTGCTTTACAAATATCTTCTTCCTGTATTACCATTTTCTCCATTGATAAAAAAAATGATGTGGGTTTGCATAAGTGGAAATTCCACTTTCAACTGTATAGTTTTTCAAGAAGTACTCAAATTTAATAAGCCATCAAAATAGAAAAGTATTATAAAATAGACTTATGAGCAGATGATTTCATGTGTATTGGTTGTTAGACTTAAAAACTATTAAGAAGACAGATAAAAATATTTTTGTCATTCAGAAATATAGTGTTAAGTCTCCACTTAAAAAGAGTAATGTGTCATTTATTTTGGTGCTTAGTAATGTAACTTTTAATAATTTGGATGATTTGTGGAAATATATATATATATATATATATTTTTTTTTTTTTTTTTTGAGACAGGGTCTCGCTTTGTAGTTCAGGCTGGCCCTGAGCTCACCATGTAGCCCAGGCAAGCCTCAAATTCAGCAATCCTACCTCTGCCCCCGGAGTGCTGGGTTGACAGGCGTGAGCCACCAAGCCCGGCACTGTGGTACGTGGTATTGATTGCTGGTAGGCGTGAGTCACCACGCCCAGCACTGTACGTGGTTACCGGGGATCGAACGCAGGACCTTGCACTTGCGAGGCAGGCGCCGGAACCACTGAGCTAACCCTCTGGCCCTGGAAATATTTTTCTCTTATCTAAAAGACCCATGGTTTCACAGAATGCATTTTTATCCCAGAAGTGCTCTGTAGGAAGTAGAGTTTCCACTGCCTTGGAAAACACGAGTAAGTAATTGACTACTAGGAAGCACCGCTCTGCTTTGAGTAAGTTAAGGTAGTGACTGATTGTGACTTCTTTTCAGATCCTCCAAAGTTAGTTTCACTCACAAGGTAATTTAAAAGATTTTAGCATTAGCATCTAATATTTTCCATATAATACTATGCAAGTAATCCCCTTAAGTATTAGCTTTTCTTCCAAGAACCTTCTACACCTCTCCAAAATCCTTAAAAGGAACCCCTGCTCAGTTAGCTCAATATCTGATATCCGACCATCTACAGTCTTCCCTAACACACCTTTCCACGCGGACTGGCTGTATTCTTCTACATGCAAAATCTTTATTTAGTTTGACGGTGATCCAAGATAAGTAGAGTTGCTCCTATTTATAAATCACTTCGTGGGACCAGTATTTGTTTACTTTTGGATTGAGGGTGTTTTCTGGAAGGGAGTTTCTGCTCAGAGTTGCAGTATTTAGAAATATAAAACAGATCGGAGCTTTGTCTCTAACCTTGCATTTCCGGTGTGCACAGTCAGCACACAATAAATATATGTTGTGCGGATGATCTGATGAACTGGGATGAGAGGGAAGGGTGGTGGGCGGTTTGTGCTCATGAGCTCGGTATGAGTTTCACAGAGAAAGACGACGACGCAGGCCGGTGCTCATGGCTCCTTTCCCAGAATGACCTGCTGAGATACCGCAGCTCACGGAGTCCGCCTTTGGGGCCTGGTGAGAAAATGGAACACAGAACTTCTGCCTGTTACATATAGAAATAAAATTGACTGCTGCACTCTGAGGACTGGAATACAATATGGCCTTTGGCAGAAATGAAAGCAGTACTGTCTCTTTTTGATCATCCTCAGCAAAGGCACTTTAAAGAGAATTGTAAGATAACTCACTGTTGAGACAATCGGTTTTCCTTTAGAAGAAGCTACCGTAGTGTCAGCTGATTGGAGTCACATGTATGTGCTGCTTTAGAGAAAGGCAGCGATAGCAGTGAGTCCATGCACTGTCTTAGTTTCAGCAACTCTTATTTGGTCATTTTCAAAATAAATCCTTTAATATGTATTTAGATGTTGACCTTTGCCTACACTATCCTATCTGGCTTCCCCGCATGTCCTTGTTTTTATATTTATACTTTAAGTTCACACTAGAATGCTATTGCAGCACTTGCCCAGATTCAATGTGAGGAGTAGCCACTTACAAATGAAGGAGGCGTTTCCGATGCAGCGTGCACTCTTACCTGCATAGGCTTCCAAAAGTACGACTGTGCGAATTTCACTCTAAGCAGCATCTTGGATGCCTCTGTGTAAAGCTTTAGAACTTTGTTAAACACCTATAATCCCTATGACGTCTTTATTTTATGTCCCTTTCCCATTTTTATTATATCTGAGTAGACAGGAGGGATAAAAGAACATCTCTAAATATCATTAGAAAATAGCTCCTTGACTTTGACTTCGCTGCCAGTGACTTTTGGTGAATCACACCAATCGCTCAGGCCATGGAAGAAAAACCAAATCTGATACTATATCAGGCTTAGAAGAGTCAGCACAGCAATTCACAAAACAAAAAAGCAGCATATAAAATTAGGAAAATAATTATAGATAGATATGTAAACTATATATTGGATAAATAGTTAATAGCCAGAATTTTCAAAGAACATATACATCAATAGCAGAAGAACAAATAACCCAGTTTTTGTAAATGAGTAAAAGATCGGAGCAAAACATTTTCCAGAAAAGGCAAACATATAAATAAAGCCAACAGATATAAACAGAAGCGCTTGATGCAAATTAAACCATTAGCTACCACCTCACATGGATAGATGGGTAGTATCATCAAAAGATGAGGAAGAAAGAACCACTGGTGAAGGTGAGAAGAGAAGGAATTGTTGATGGAAGTGTAGATTGGTATGGCCCCGACTGAAGTAAGACGGAAATTCCTACAGAAGTTAAAGGTAGAGTGATGATGTGAGCCAGCAATCTCCTTCTGTGTGTGTCCCCACCAGAGAAGAAATCACTACCTGTGCCCATTGATATACTGTTCACAGTAGCCAAGGCATGGGAACAGCTTACGCGTCTGTCAGTAGAGTAACCGATAAACTAGAATGGACAAGTAAAAGAGATCCTGCCATTGGCCATAATATGGAAATACTTGGGGGACAAAAGAAAAAAAACTAATTGAATGAAGCTAGGAATTGATGACTTGGGAATCCTCAGCCTATCGAGATATCAAAAGAAACCAAAATTTGGAGAGTCACTGATGGCTCTGAAGAAAAAGCCAGAGGTGGAGCAAAATAGGCACACAGGAAATGTGGAGACTCCCATTCATTGTTGTGGGACTGGGAATTGGTAGAGCCACAGGAGAAGAAGACAGTGTCCAGTTTCCTAGAAATGTGGGCGCACTCTTACCACATGATCTAGTAGTCAAGCTCTTTGCTATTCCCCAAACAAATTGAAAATTTCTGTTCACACACAATTCTGATCACAAATTGCAATTTTATTCTTAATTGCCCAAATCTGCAAGCCACGAGGACAAATAAACAAATGAACTATGGTTCACTCAGCCAGTGGCGTATTGCTTACTGACAAAAGAAATTAGTTAGCAGATGAAAAGACATGAAAGAAACTTGGGCATGCATGTACTGGTGATTGAAGGTAGGGTCTCATGCCCACAAGGCAAGTACCTGAGCTATATCCCTGTTTCTTCTTATTTTGAGACAACATATTGCTAATTTGCCCACACTGGCCTCAAACTTGTAATTCTCCTGCCTCAGCCTTCTGAGTAACTTGGAGTATCGTCCTTTACCACCAGTGCCAGGTCCAGGCAGGGGAGAAACTTACATGAATACTACTAGCAAGTTAATGAAGCAAATCCTCAATGAATATTTACTACATGATTCTAATGATACATTTGACATTCTCAGAAACAAATCTATAAAGATTTTAGGATCTGTGAGTATCAGGAGTTAGAGAAAAGGTAGGAATCATTATACTGAGCACAGAGAATTTTTCTATAATTGTGTATAATGCTACAATGTTGAATTTGTGTTATTTTACATTTCTGAAATTTATGGAATGCACACCACCCATAATGAACTTAAATGTAAACCGTAGACTTTGGGTGATAAATACATAACAAGGGAAGATCAGCACTTTAGCCAGTGTGCCAATTAATGAGGGCTTTTGAGCATAAGTGTAGTACAAGGCTTTGCTGGGTGGCAGAAGGGAATATATGACAATTTTATTTCCCACTGAATTTTCCTGTGAAGTGAAAAGTACCCTAAAAAATAAAGTCCTGTGTTAAATGAAATAAGTCAGGGATGAGTAGAGCATGTCTGCATTTACTTATATAATACAGATGCTAACAAAAGATGAGTTAACAGAACTAGAGTGTCGTTAGACAGTAGGAACAGCAGCTGAGAAGTGGGCAGGCAGGAGTCCAACATTGATGCCAAACACCGTTAGACAAGAGGAATAAGTACTAGCGTTCAACAGCAGAACGAAGAGACCCTAGTCCCAAACCATCGATCATACCTTTTTAGAGAACTATAAGAGAAGAATATGAAGATTCTCAACACAAAGAAGTAGTAAATGCTTAAGGAGGTAGAAATGCAAATTACTCAAGTGTGATCATCACGCACTGCACACACGTTGAATTGGTGTCCTTCATAGATACATTTAAAACAATAGGCTGGGCGTGGTGGCTCACGCCTGTCATCCCAGCACTCGGGAGGCAGAGACAGGAGGATGGCTGAGTTCGAGGCTTGCCTGGGCTACATAGTGAGCTCAGGGCCAGCCTGAACTACAAAGTGAGACCCTGTCTCAAAAAAAAAAAAAATAGAATAACCTTTAAAAATAAAGTCTACTAAAAAAGAAAGTATTCTGTATTTGTCAGCTTATTGTTATTATAACAAGCTACGCGAGGTATAGGTGATTTTGAAGTCTGGCTAAGCGCACCGCACCGTACTCCTGCAGCTAACTACAGGACAATAATGAAGGCATTGCACACAGGCCCCTCAGTGCAAAGAGCCTTGAGACTGGCCAAGCTCCGATTGCCTGTTGATCACCCCATGTCTTGACTCTTCAGGTCTCAGCCAATCAACAGGTTACACGTGGAACATTGCCTATGCCCGCCCTCGACTGCATGTATAAAAGCAGCAGCCCTGCTCAGTAAAGCTGGAAGTGATTCTCTGAAATCATCCCTGCAGTCTGTGTCCTGTCTCTGCACCTCACTCTCTGGGTCTGGATCAAGATACCAGCCAACAACCAACCACAATGAGGCATTTCTCTTATACAGAGAAAAGGTTTATTTGAGCTCACAACTTTTGAAGTTCTGGCCCTCAAACGAGGGGGACTTCTAGCCTCAGGGATGCTGCAAGGGCATCACATTACAGTAGGATCATGGAGGGCTTTTTAAACTGTTTACCACAGAAATAGAGATAGGAAGAAGAAACTGATTCCCATAGTCTTTGACTTATCAAAAGGCCTCCCACTGGGACCCACGCCTTAAAGTTTCCCTAGCATTCTACTAACACCAACCTTTAACACGTGGGCACTTGGGGAGGGGAGTCTTTGTTCAACCCGTAGCAAACTCAGAGGGTAAATCTTGGGTCTAGAGGGTGAAGGCGAGGATCACAAGGATTGTTCCCAGGCCTTGAGACTGAACTGAGCTCAAGACTGGTTAGATTTTGTAATTTCTTTGGACCATTGACTTAGATTGCCCTTGTAGTGCTTTTAGAGTTAGAACATTAGAACAGCATTGTTTTATGTTTCATTCCACTATTGTATTTGGAGAGTAGATAAGTTATTTTCTAGTGTCACAGGTCTGCCAGGGTTGTGGAACTTTGCCTCAGTAACGATCATATCCCAGAAGTCCAAGTAGGTTGGATTTGGATGAAGGTATTTTGCACATGGGATCTAAGAGAATATGTGGGGGTTACAGCAATGGCCTGAATAATGCCCCCTTTGAGGGACCCACATTTTAACACTTGTAACCTGGAAGTGTTCATTAAAAGGCAAAATTTAATGAAGTAAATGATTTAGATATGAAGAAATCATCCTCATTTATCTACACAGGCCTGACAAAATCACAAGTCTTCGAAAGTGGAATGTGTGGAGGTAAAGAATTAGAGAGATGATCGTGTGATGATGGAAGAAGAGACTAGGGAATTGCACTTTGAGCAGACAGAGACCACGGCCATTAATTTTACATGTCAAGTTGGCTAGGCTCGGAGGCCCAGATGTTTGGTCAAACACAATTTCCCGTGTTGCTGTGAAGGCATTTTTAGTGATTAACATCTAAATCAATTGACCTTGTGTAAGGCAGATTACTTTCCATAATGTACATGGACATCATCCAAATAGGAGGGCTCTAAAAGAGAAAGGCTGCAGTTTTCCCAAGAAAGTAGAAATTCTACTTCCAGACTTACTTCAGAGTCCAGACTGCAGCGTCAGCTCTTCTCTAGAGCCTCAGCTTGCTAGAATTCCCCGCCCTGGGGTCAGTTCACTCCTTAAAAGAAATCATTCGGTGTCTTTGTCTCTGTCTCTTTCTCTTTTCTAAATGTTCAAATATGAAAGATATATATATATATATACATACACACACATGCACACATATATATATACACATATGTAAGTATATCCTTGTATCTATATCTATATGTTTCTATAGAGAACTCTGGTACAGGGACAGAAGTAAAAAAAATCACTGACAATTTCTACGAGATGAGTAAGACAAAGAAGACTAGAATGCCCTAGAGTATCCAGAAGAAACTAGTCTTACTGATGTGCTGAATTTAGTCTAAGAAAAGTAATTTTGGAATTCTGGCTTTTAGAACAGGAGCAGAATATACGTGTATTGCTTCAATCCATCAGGTGTGTAGTGATATCTTCTAGCAGCTGCTATATTTTGGATTTCACTTGAGTGTCTCCCCGAGGGTTCACACATAGGAAACTCGGTCTCCACTGTCCTAAGGTTGAAAGGTGATGTGAGACTATTAACATGCAGAGCTTAGTGCAGAGTTGTTGGGCTACTGGGACTGCTACTCTTGGGAGGAAATGAAATGGCTCTTGTGGATCCTGTAGTTGTAAAGATAGATTACAATAAAGCGAGACAGTCCTCCTTCCCTTCTCTGGCTTCTCACCTCCTTACATGAGCTTTTCTCTCTTGTGTGTGTGATTCCACCATGACATCACCCCCATGAGGTGACCCAGCCTGGAAGGACTTCATTAGGACTGCTTTTGTGGATATTTTCCCTGTAAAATTGTGAGCTAAAAAAAAAATTCATTTATATAGGCTCAAGTATTTTGTTATGGTAATGAGAAACAGATTAATAGAGTACCCAGTGGAAGTGAATAAAAATATCATGCTCATTTAAATAGAAAAATCTATATATTTTTACATATCTTTAATATACATTATTTATATTTCTCCACTTGCTGAAAGGCAAAGTATAACTGGCTTAACTTGTATCTAAATTTACATTACCTCAGCTCTCCTGCTTATTCTGGTTTTTGCTCTTTGCAGGTGTAATTTCACTTTGGCTGAATGGAGTAACTTCTTTTCCTGAGATGCTTTTTACTGTTCTGGGGGAAATCACAGGAAAACACTGTGATACAAGAAAATGTATAATCACAGGAGAGTTAAAGCCAACATGGCTACTCTTAACCAATGAGTGATGGAAGTAAGCAAATAAATTATTCCCTCTTCAGAACAAGAGAGATAAATAAAACCTTTCCATATGTCTCCTTCAGAACAGCTAGGTAAATGAATAAAATACTGCAGTAGTCGGCTGTGGCGATTAGCTTAAGTTTCTTAGATTGGCCAACTGGTTTTCATTCTTTCTTCCTTCCCCTTCCATTCCGCTCTTCCTTTCCTCTCTCCTTGCTTCCTAACTTTCCTCTTGTCCCTTAGGGTCACTTCCAAAACTAAGCTGTCAGAACTATCTCCATGTAAGCCATTATTTCATGCCTACTTTGGGAGGTAATTAGCCTAATTTCAGTGACAGCAAAGGCCCTAGGAAGTTTTTGGTCAGGATGGGATCCTAAAACTAGAGTACTTGCCAGTCCCACTGTGGCAAGGCCTCTGGTGCTGGTAGTAAGTGGATAATAACTCCTGTATAAAGGGGATCCAGTGAGAAACCAAATCACATAACAGGCAGCCCAGGATTTTCCATAAGGAGTCTTTTCCGCCAAGAGGTGGGTCACTGTAATGTGTACTAGAAATTTTACCAGTTATCAGTTAGAATAAGGTCCAGGTAGAAGTTGAAGATTTCATTTGCAAGGCAATATTATGGGATGACATTTTAATTATATAGGACACACAGTAATTCCTAAGTGTCCTTTCGCTAACTAACTTACAACTTCAAAAGCTTTTTGAAACAATAAACTGAGAGATTCAGATAGTTACACTGGGAAAATCAGAAAGCTTCCATGGAAACATTCAGAGAGATCATGCTCTCCTGCAACTACAGAGACTCAAGATCCTATTATATTTTAAATTGATTTTATTGGTACATTTTATATACACATCATGATCACAACTGACATTGAGAATTTGAACCAGTAAATGACACAGCTTAATTCTCATTTTCCCATCCCCCTGCCCACCCTACAACCCCAGGTCCCTATATTCATAATCGTTGTTTCCTTTTTTTTTTAACCAGCACATTTTTCTTTTCCCACGTTCCTTACCCTTATCACCCTTGACCCTTTGAATATTTTCTATTTCACAATATCTATCATACATTCTAGAGCTCATTTACATCTTTAGTTTCTCTTACCAGAGAAAAGATATGGTATTTACACATCTGTGACCTATTTATTTCACTTATGAGTACGGCCTCAAGATCCTATTTTAGAGGAAGCAGAGACTGTCACTTTGAAAGATCGCCTTCTCCAACACGAAGTCCTGACAAGAAAGAGTGACAAAGAGGTGATTCCTTTTGTCTTACTCAAGAAAGAACCCTCCAGACTCCTGGAGATTTTGCAAAGACACCCTCACAAAATTATGTTTGTTTTCTTCCAGAATGCCCCTGCATTACCACCACCCTAATAAATATATTCAAAAGTATCAGGCAACAAAGGAGAAAGCAAAAGAGAGAGGCTTCTGAAGCAAATGGAAAAGGATAACAGTAGGTGAATATGGGTAAAAGTTACATGGATATTCTTTCTTACTATTTTCGTTTTTCCAAATTTGAAAGTCTTTCCAAATAAAAATTGTAGAAGTGCATATTTTTCAAACTATACTTCAAGGAGACAATGCGATCTTTAGAAACTCATATCCAACCTCCCCCAAAATATTTTAGGAATACGTCTCAGATGATTAGTTCGGTGAGCTCCTCTTTCTACCTAACAAAAGCACTTTCCTTGGAAGTAATAGAGCAGGAGGTTGTGAAATCGGTACCAGCTGGTTCAAATCTGAGTCCTGGCTTGCATTCTAAACAAGGTCATAAAGCAAAGCTTAAGGAGCAGATCGTTCTGGAAGGCTTTGACTTCTCTGACCTGCACAAATAGCTGAATTGTAAGGAGTAAAAAAAACTCAGCCATTTAGTTACATTTCCTGAGTCAATTAAATTGTAAGACCTTATGATGCTGTCCAAAATGAATCTACGCTCCTATATTTAGCTAAAAAATTTTAGGAAAGCATTTTGCCTATTTTAAACATTTATGATACATGACAGGGAAACCAATTTTTACAGTCTGCCTGGGATTGTTTTATTGTGCCAAGTAATGAATTATTTTTATCCACTTCCATAATTTAAGACTAAATTGCAAATGATAAAATGCCTCAATTAATATATAATGTGTCTCTTTGGAATCATTTAGGATGTATGATTCTTTATTTCCCTCATCTGACCAATACTTATTTGCCTTTTCCTTGCAAAAACCATTGTTTGCAATTTTCTTTGCATTAGAAAACAAAAAGCACGTAAATGCTTTTTCTTTCCTGAGGCATTTATGATAGCTAGGCATTCAGAGGCAAAACCGTATCACCCATTGCAGAGGTGATAGGACAGATGAGTTCTGTAGGTCTTAAAAGCTGAATCAATTCGGGCCTCTAGGGGAGGTGCTGTATGGTAACAAGTGAACACTTCAGAGTTCTCCTAAAAGCATCGGGTAAGACCCTCCCCGGGCAGCAGGCCACGATCCTCCTGCAGGTAGTTTCATCATCAACCCTTTATTTTAATCCCTAATATTATACAGAAATAGATTGTAGCCAAGACAGGGGAGGACACTCGTCCAAAGCTGAGTCAGGTGACCCGCCCCTGCCTGATGTCATCTGTCAGACCAACAGAAGGCTGCTTCGGGTCACTCTGCCTGTCTCCTCCTGGCGACATCGGCCCCCGGGCCCTGACTCCAGGCGGACGATGAGGCCCGAGTGACTGTCTATGTTTTAATTGATAGAACAACACAAAATGCAATATTTTCAAGCAATCCAGATATGTAAATAACAGAGCAGAAATAGAATGGAAAGGACTGTTGTAATAATGTCCCACAGGAGTAGCTACTGCTAACAATGTGGAGTTAAATTTTTCATGATTTATCTAGTTTTTAATTATTTTAGTTATTAGAACATTCCACACCCACTGTCTTGCTTTTTCCTTTAATAATAAATGTTAAACCTCTTTCTATACAAAGACTTCTATTTATATTATACACCATGGGTTATTCTATTAGATAGATATAATATTTTTTTAAAAAATTGTATGGTCTAGAAGTGTAATTCAAGAACAGAGCACATGCTTAGCATAAACAAAACCATAGGTCCAATACTTGCCAATACACATGTGGTATGTGTGTGTGTGTGTGTCTGTGTGTCTGTATGTGTGTGTGTGTGTGTTTTTTTTTAAATGTTCTTACTGTTACATAAAATAGTATTTTACTTTAAGGAAAACAAAATTGCATTTTACTTTAAGGATTTACAAAAGTTTATAATATAAAGAGAAACCAACAACTCTTAGTCCTATTTTCTAGGAGTAACTGTTATTGATAGTGATTGTCTTTCAAAATTTTATGCAAACACTCTGAGATATTTATTATTATAAACACTCATTCTTTATCCTTTTTGTGCCTGGAGATTGGGCCCACATGTGTGTGTGTGCTAGGCAAGCAGAGGTGGTAACAACATTTCCTATTTTTTACCTTTAATATGAAGAGTGTGATGTAGTGTTATATGACTTACTGGTTTTCACTTTGAACATGTGGATAGTTCTCCACGCTGGTACATTGAGGCTACCATCAAGAATCCTCTTGCTGAGTTCGCAGCGGCTTGCCTGGGCACCATAGTGAGCTCAGAGCCAGCCTGAACTACAAAGCGAGACCCTGTCTCCAAAAAAAAAAAAAAAAAGAATCCTCTATTGTTCATCAAGGCTGTTTCTGATTTTTATTATTACAGATAATAGTGAAATAAAGTTGTTTGTTTCATTTTTGGTACTAGAGACGATGCCCACGGCTTTTTCTCTACAAATCCACATTCCTAGAACTTCTCATCTTTAATTTTGTGGACAAGTCTCCTGACATTGTCAGACTGGCCTCGAACTCCTGATCATCCTGCCCAAGCCTCCCCAGTGGCTGGGACCACAGGTACACCTCGCTGCGGCCTCTGACGGAATAAACATTTCTCAGCACCTGTAGTGGTAGCTGTATAAAGTCTATCTCTGGAGCCAGTTCTTCTAAATGGAATTGTTCTGAGCAAAAGGACATATAATTAAATCTTTAGGGTCTTGTCCTAACGGTTCTCACACTACTCATGGTAATAACACTGACCCAAGAAGAGTAAATTGTGATTCTGTCTCCCTTTAGTTCATTTACTGCATTCCTCATGGAAGTCATTGAAAATGATTTTTATTTTGTTTTTATGATCACGCTGTTTTGACTTCTTTTAAGTTAAATTTGCTTTGCATATTTTCCCTAAGAAATTATCTAAATAATCTATTTGAGACATTCACATTTATTTAAATAAAATTTACCTTCAGGACATGCTCATAAGTGAAATAAATAGGTCACAGATGTGTAAATATCATATATTTTCTCTGGTATGAGAAACTGAAAATGTAAGTGAGTTCTAGAATATATGGTAGATATTCTGAAATAGAAAATATATAAATGGAAACGTGGTGGAGGGGTAACAAGGGGGTAAAGAAAAAATGTGATGGTAATAAAAAAAAGGCAGACAAAGCTTATGTATTTTGGGGGTGGGAGGTTGTGGGTGGGTGGGAGAATGGGAAAAAATGAGAATTAAATTTTGTCATATACTAGTACAAATTCCCAATATTGTGTGTGATCATGACATGTATATATAATGTACCAATAAAGATTCAGGTTAAAAAAATGAACACATATATATTTATAGAAAAAACTTGTGTCCTATCTGTTCTATAATTACTCATGTTAAACAGATTTATTTCACTAAATATTGCTACTAATGTAACTATTTCATTAGCTTTCCCTTGCATATCAATTTATTGAATTTATTCTACAAAGTTCTTTTAACATTTCCTTTTGATGTTATTGCTGTTTTATTGTCTCTAGCATCTTGAGTTAAATGCTTAGTCTTTCATTTTCAGTTTTATAGCTCAATTTTATAAATTTTCTTTTGAGTAAAATCTTGGTTATATGATTTTTTTACTCTTCTAAATCGTATCAATTTGTTTAGGCTTTATTTTGGATATTTTAGAATAATAAATTTGATTATATATTTTAGAATAATTTCTGATCTTATTGTACTACAGTGAAATTATGTGACCTGTAATACTTCTACTCTGTGGAACCCCTTAAGGCTTTTATTTTATAGAATAAAAATAAGTTCTTGGAAAATTCAATGGCATGTGAGACAAACGTATGTTATTTCTATTTTATAAATGTTTAGGTATAAAGAGAGTATTTAAATTTTGTCAGTCAAATGCTATGGGTTCTTATTTTTAGTTTACTTGCTCTGTTAGGCCCCCAAGTTACATCAACTTATCAAGTTTACTATTTATTCATTTTCTGAGAGTTTTATTTATGTTGTATGGCTCTGCTTTGTATTCATAAAGAATTATGACACACTTTTATGTTTTATACATTAAATCACAAAATGACCTTTACAAATTCATTGAATGCTTTGGTCTTAAGTTGATCTCTGGCTTTAGTTTATGTTAGAATGACAGAATTTTATTCACCTGTTTATTTTTATCTATTTAATGTCTTTTGATATAATCATCAATATCACATAGCTGTATTTTCTTCTTGTCTCAATGTGACTGTTTCACTTTTCTCTTAAGAAAATTCACCCAAAACAGTTATTTGGGGTATTCCATATGTTTGTATGTGTGCTTTTTCTTAATGTTTGGTATTTATTATTTCTTATATGACCTTATTCTTTTCTTCTTCCCTTTAATTATCTTTTCTTATAAGTGTGGTTTGTTACAGTTTGACTTGCAATATCTTTGATGCTTTATATCGATGTTCCCCTTTATGAATCTTCTGCTCTTTTAGGTCATATTTTGAATTGACTACTTTTTAAGTTCTTGCTATTGTTTTGAAAGTTATGAAAGCTTATTTCATTTCACTATTTATTACACTTAATATGCACAGCCAATATATAAATAATGCAAAGTAAATATCTTTCCAAGTACACTGTTTGAACATTGTGTGATGAGCTCTTTTTTTAAACATTTTTATCTTTGTTGGTACAATGTATATACACATCATGATCACACTCAATGTTGGGAATTTGTACTGGTGGTATTTAGTTCTTCTTTACATTTCTTACATCTGCAAAATATTAGCATTTCGAGAAGCCAGTCTATTTAGACTCACACATTTGTTCTTTTCTCCTGCATTATGCTTTGGCTTCCTAATAAATGTTACAAGATCTCAGCAAAAACTTCCATTCTGTCCACACTATGTTTAGAATTTCCTCTCCCAGGATACTAGTGATTCTTTCAAAATGCATTTTTTCACCTTCATCCATAAAATAGTATTTACCCTGCAGTATGACCCTAGATCTTTGACTATTTTATCTCAAAATATTACAGGTATTGTTTCTCTGTGCTTTTCTATTGCTGCTATTGATGATTCAGGTAAGTCTGATTCCCATCTTGACCTTGTTTGTACCTTTGGGGATTTCTTACTTTATTGCAAGCTTGCCAAAAGTTTGCATTTTAAAACTCCTTGTTTATTTATTTTACTGGGAACATAACCCATTGGATCTCAAATTAGCTGTAAATAAAAGAACAAATTGTTTCAAACCCAGACAGAAAGTTAAACCTTATATTTGTGCACCAAGATTTATTGAATTTCTGCATGGTTCTAGAAACTGGAGATGCAGAGGTAAATGGAAAAAAAAAAAAGCCCCTAACACCATGAGCCTGCATGATAGGAATAGGCCATAAATCAGTAAATACGTAAGTAGGTCTGGGGAATTCATTTTCCAAATCTTTTATGTTAGGACTCAGTCTTTGTTGAACTTCACAAGGATACCGATTGGAGGAGTTGTAACCAGTAAGATGATAAACAGGTTGAGTGTGGTAGCTGTTTTAGGGGAAAAATGAATCAAAAGGTGACAATTTCAACACATTTTATTTAAACTGAGTGGTAACTACAACTTCAACTCTCACATCTCCTATTTTTATTTTATTTTTTTACTCGTGATAAAAAGTACAAGAAAGTGCAAAATGTACCATAATACTCTTGTTAATTCAACTGCCAATCATTGTGAACTTCTTGGAAAATAAAGGCTTTTCTTTGCCTACTAACTGAATCCTATTTTTACTGTATAGTCATTCTTCACAGGTAGCGAATTTTGGGAGGATATGAACATTCTCAGCAAAGGAATGTTGAAATTTTTCTTATCGTTTTTCCCATGACTTTGAAGGGAATATAATGCATGCCCAAGATTTCTGGCTTTTTTTATTACTTATACTTTGAATGAATTTTCATTTTAGAAAGAAATATGTAATACAATTACATATTATTATTTGTACATTTACCTTATGTTTTCATGAAGATGTTTTATAAAAATGTAACCATCACAATTTATGAAAACATTATGTATATTTGTATATAAAATAGAATTTTACAAATCATATTTCATTCACTTCAAATAGCAATCGTATTCCTTGGAAGACTCTTTCATGAGGCTTATTTCATCTTTATATATACACTTTTAAAAGAAAACTTCCATCTTTTCTTTTCCCTTATTGATTCAAACCTCAGCTACCAGGCAACTAGTACTGGAGACACAAACATGTACATTGCATGATGTCACATTCCCAGGCACGTGCTTTTTAATAACAATCAAATGCAACATGGTAAGTGTCATAATAGCAATTTATAAAATTATTCAATGAAGATGAATTTTAAATGACTTATTCTGGAAGGGTCTAGGTATGGAAATTTCATAATATTTCATAATGCATTGTTCCATTTTACTGTGACTATAAAAAATAAGTAATGGAAAATTCCTGGGGTGTTCTGGCAAGGAATGTCATAGAAATGACATAAAGAAGGCATCCAATGTACTAGGCTTTGGATACACATTAAAAAATTTTGTTTGTTCCCCATATAAAATGTGACAAAATTTAACATATGTCAAACAAAGGAGATAAGACACACAAAGTTGAGAAGTTATGAAAAGACACACATTCTCGGACGCCACAAAGGAGCTTTGTAGGACCGAACAGTGAGGTATTTAGGAAGCGGATTTGCACCTAGGGCAGGTGGAAGTCGATGTCAAATGGTGAGGTACGACGTGCTGTGGAATATGGATTTGCCTTGCAGATCATGGGAACCCATATTATATTTTTCCACAGTAAGCATGATATGAAAACCATTTTTTGTAATGTGTCTGATGCACCATGACCCTTTGCCCATCTGATTTCAGCGTGGCTGGGATGTGCTTCTTGTGCTTCATCCTGTGAGATATGTGGCTCACTAACCAATAAGGACCTACTCACAGGTAGTAAGGTGCTAGGACTGGGAATCTATGGTTAAGGGTCCCAGGGATCTGACGGTGAGGTAGACCAGCTGACTGTGAGGAGAAGAGTGATCACTCCATTTCTTGACTTAAGACAGTCCTGGGAGCTACAGTCCCCTGGATGAAAGGAAGGTTGAGCCACTCACAAAGGAGACCCCCCCCCCAGTGACTACCACGTATCTATTAAGTAACTACTTCCCAGTTCTTCCCCCAGAGAAACCAAGAGCCATTTAGAGGCAATAGCTTAAAGATATTTCTAAGACATGTGCTAAAGACTCTGAATGGCCATCTGATCTAAATATGGGCTCTGAGAAGTTATGTGGCAAATGCCAAAGAGTGGAACTAGGGTCGAGATGCTTTCTAGCATGGATGTGCCAGGCTCGTGGACACACTCTCTGGTCATTTCCCTGATCTCAAATAAATAACTGGGATAGACATTCTTACCAAGGATTTTTTTTTTTTTTTTTTTGGTGGTACCAGGGATCGAACTCGGGCCCTTGTACTTCCAAGGTAGGTGTGGTATCACTTGCGCTAACTTCCTGGCCCCCTGGGATGGACATTCTTAATGGCTGGCAGAATTATCTATCCTTGTGAGTGTAGAGAAAAGGGCTTTAGGCTAAGAAGAACCGAGTGGATGTTCCTAAACTCTCCCTTCAAACTTCAAAGAGAGTAAGTCAATAGCAGGACCTCATTTGGGAAGAACGACACAGGTTAGTGTTGCCAACAGAGGGAGAAACGATACTGTGCTGGCCGGCTCAGCTGTGTACCTGCAAATGCATGTGGCTCACGGAAGGTCACAGGGAGTTAAGGTCACGCTCACCACACGGCCTCTCACAGCTTTAGTAGTGGCGGATCCTTCTTGGGGCAGGTGAAGACCATCTCTGGTATTTGGCTTACAGTGGGAGATAAATGCCACTTAATCAGCAGCCGTAAAGAAAAAAAAAAATAAGTGTTTTCCAAGAGATGTTGCTTTCCGCTGCTTTCCATCACATTAGCTTCCAGGGACACGAGTCATCTTAGAATTCTGTGTATCATTGTGCTAGTCAACTGGATTGATTCACCAGGCTGACCGGACACGAGAAAGAGGAAGGCAGGACTTGAGTAATTTTTCTGTAATTTCAAGAACTGCAATGTATGTCCTAGGAAAAGCTGAGTGCAAGTTTTATATAGCTAATTCTTTAATATAATTTTATATGTTGGGGGGTGCATCTTGAGAAGTTCCTTATTTTTCTCTCTGGATATTTATTTTGGACTGCTAAGTGAGCACAAAGTGCTCTATTGATTTACAAATGTATTCTCAAATATGTTAGATTTAGCTGCGCATGCGCTGTCTGAATCCTGGTACTCTGGAAATGAATCAGGAGAATAAGTCCTAAAAGTAAAAAAGGCTAGGCGTACAGCTCACTGTGCAGCCTCTGCTTTCAGTCCCCAGTACTTAAAAAGGAGTTAAGTTTATATGTGCTCATTATTTTCTATTTTCCATGTCCATTTTGTCGAGTACTACATGTATTATCTCATAGTTACATTTATATATACGCCCACTTTTCCATCCGTTGATATTCTTACCTGCTGATATTATAATGTGATTTTCTTATCTCATTGCAGTTTCAGGAAGAATCACAATGAGTTTAGTTGTTAAATTAGGAAAAACATAGTTAACCATCGATAATAAAAAAGTTACCACTTATTTTATATATTCAACAAATTACTACTGTTTTTTATGAGTTATGCACATTTTTATTAGGTTCATTCCTAGACATCCTGTATTATTGTTTTTGTGAATAACATCTACTCTAATTAATAATGTATCATATAAGTAAACATCCAAGGATAAGGTAAAAAAAAATAAACCCTAAAAAGACATTGTACTTTCTATCATAGAAGTCTGAATTTTATAAATGTAGATATACTTTAGGGTGTGGGACAGAAATCATAATAATAGTGAGAGGCCTTTACATGACATAGAGAGAAATAATTAAAAGAAATAGCATTTAGCTTAGATACATGAGAAGTTCTAAGTTTCTTCTATGGAGAAATTTTTCATAGGAACAGATACCATAATAATCATAAGAAATACATCTGTGTATCAAAATTTTGAGGTACAATGGACCCTTGAGTTATGACTGATATGACTGAATTATGACCAGAATTTGAGTTTAAAGCTTGAGTTCTGACCGAATGATGGCTACCTGTGCTTCCAGATGATTTCTATTACAGATGATTTCTATTACAGATTTAACTCTTAAAGAATGCTGCAAGGAACATTACAACATCTTTTCTTTTCTTGTGTGGGCTTAAGTGAGAAATCCTGGGTCAGTGCTTCTCTAAGGACAGTGAGATCTGCTGGATACAGGAGAGACATTGAAGGCCAAGTAGAGGAGCCTGCGCCTCCACTGACCAACTTGAGCTAAAACCAGCCTTTGGGAACGAATTGAGTTCCTAACTCAAGGGCCCACTGTAACTAATGTTGCAAAGTATTATAGTAAATTCATCTAAAGATAGTACAGATTCTATAGTAAATAGTAAGTCATTTCATGTCTTGGAGGGATACAGAAAAGAGAGACCTCAGAAGCATATTTATGAAACAGTTCAAATGTTAGTAGTGATAGTTTAAATATGATCAAACAGTTCATTTCTGATAATGTGGAATGTAATGGCATAGTCCATTTATTCTTCATTTTGATGGTCTCCTAATCCCACAAATAAGATTCACGGTCTTAAAAACATGGTATATCCTCATTCCCATGACAGTACTGTTCGGCCTGTGCCTCAGTAGATATTTTGTTGGCACATGGAAACTGTACCTGGTCATATAGGAGATCCTTTGAGGGCACAGCCATTATTTGAAATTCCTTCAGGGTTCATTTTAAAGGTAATGGTTTCAGCTGATGTTTATAGATTCGATTCGCATTGTTAAATACTTTAATAAAAGTTGGAAAGGCCAACTTACATTCTTTTGCATATGAGCAGAATAAATCCCCTAAGAAAAAAACCAAGGAGGGTAATCAGCCTAACTTAGCTTTTGTGCCTCTATTTATTGAGGAAGTCCAAAGTGCCATAAGGCTGGTTAAATCAAATAAATAGTACGGGGTTGACACTCTGGGCAATTTGTTCATTTCACTTTGTTTAATCCCTTCCTTAAGCACTGTCAGGCCTTGGGCTATGTAGACAAACGTGACTACTCGTAAATTTACACTTTATGGAAACTGAGCTAATATTAGTTCCTCATTTAAAGAAGAGAATGTGAAGTCTAATGTAAATACCTAACAGCCCACTCCCGTTTGTGTTTCACTTGGATGGCTTCGATGGCTTACGGATTTTGTTTCCTCACATCCAGAATGAGCTGATTCTGCCTTTTCGCCTTCAGCCCCAAACTGCTAACTTTGTTTCCTTTGAACCCGAGTAGAACAAATCTGCATCTCTTGTCAAGGGTTTTAAGAAAACACTTATCTTTAGATTCGCCATTCAGTGATGCTCGCCCAAGCACCTCTCCCGGTGACACATTTCTCTAGAGGGAAAGAAAAAAAATATCACAAATGAGATTCTGCTCTGTAAATCTGAGGCACCTCTGGAACCCCAGGGAAACACCAGCACCTGTGGGAGTTTCTGAGGCTGGAGGGTGAACTCAGCTTTTTGCAGGAAGTGGTTGCAAAGTGGTGGACAGTAAAAGAAGTAGGACTGATGCTTTATTATCATAACAAAATCCATGAGAGATTAAATGCGACAGTGTTTCCTGAGTGGAAGTGAGAACTTCTGATGACAAGAAATTTTGTGTGCCGAGAAGATAATAGAGTTGGAAAGAGGAAAAAATAATGAAAAAGAGGAATCAAGGTTCAGTGGCAGGGAGGTGTCTGCTTTGTAAGTGAATCAAATGCACTAATGAATTTCAAAGCTCACACTTTAGTCTCGTGTAAGGTGAATATTGCCCTTTACAGCAATTATTTTTATAACTAAATTAGGCCATCCATAAAGGCTTGGTTATTCAGGGACACTGGCATTATGTACCACCATAAAATCTCCAGAGAAGCCTGACCTGATATTGCATATAATTGAGACATTCCTCTTTCCTTTGGGGAGTAAATCAGTTGATTTTCAACTCTTTTGTTCACCTCTAATTTAAGTGTCCTCTTTCTAAATGATAACTTGACCCAGAACGTCTTGAAAATGTCTGAGACATTCAGTAATTCCTCCAGGGTCTTTTAAACCTGTGAGTCATGATGAATTCAGAAGGTAGAACAAGTTAATGACTTTTGGAAAAAATGTATTTGAGGTAGTAGGATTCGCTTCCAGGAAATCACTTAGCATAAAATCTAAAGGTCAGCAGCATGGAAGGGACTAATGCCATTCTTAAGGGTGAAGCACAGGGAATGTCTGAGTGTTTTTTTCAGAGAAGATCCTTTTGTAAGCTAGCATCAGAAAGGCAGCGTGATATTGACAAAGGACTAGTATAGGAGTTGGAAAACACAAAACATACTTTCAGGCCTGCGATAGATTTGTTTGAGGGCTCTCATTAGGCTAGTTCTCCTGTTGTCCCAGCTTTCTCCTTCACTAGTCCTGTGAAAGGATTGGAGACAAATTAAAGATCATGAGCAGTTCTACTAGTTCTTTTTTATGTTATTACCCATTTGATTCTTTAAGAGGGTGAAGGAAGATAGAGATCTGATTGAGTTTACAAACTGAAGTTTGGGAGTTATTCTATGAGTAAGTTGGCCAAAGCCAAATCACAGGTGCAACTCTTTTAGAAATGGAATTGAGAGGAATAGAAATAGGTAATTTGGCCACAGGCTGGTATCTTAGACTCTGGAGTTGAAAGAAACAGAATGTACTCATTAGCAGCATAACTGGAGGCTTGCCATTAAATTTGAGGTACCACTTAAAAATCTTGACATAGAAGGTACGTTTACAAAATGTAAATTTTACAAAACTGTAGTCCTAACCATGACTAGGAGGAAACATGTGGAATGATTAAAAACCAGAAAGCTTTAAAAGAAAGAATTGTCTTTTTTGTTCTTAATGATGAGTATTGAATTGATTATATTTAAATAATGGACTTGAGAATTGATTGAGAAAGTGGAAATATAAGGGTTGAATAAGGCTTCTTAAAACATCTAGTTGACACAAAAAAATGGCAGCCCCTGAAAGATTTGTCTGAGGGAGAGGGGGGCAGGGAGGGAGGGAGAGAGAGAGAGAAGAAAGAGAGAGGGAGAGAAAGAGAGAGAGGATAAAATTTAAAAATGTATGACTGAGGATATGTATTTTATAATAAAAAAATTGAATAAATAAATAAATAAGCCCAAGTTGTACTCTCTGTGTGTGTGTGTGTGTGTGGCATAGCTGCCACAGGAAATCATTACAGAAATGATGAGGAAACCTGGGACAACCTACTTTGGACAGGAAGTCCCTGGACAAGCATCCGCTTCCATCTCTCCCACTATGAGTCAGACGCTGAGTGGTGATTGGGCTCAGCTCTGTGGTAGAACCAAACTGCAGGGATGTAACTGCCTCCAACCTCAGAAACTTCAGGGTGTGTTGGGGGATGGATAAGAACACAGATGCAGCGGCAGAAGACAGAGTGTCACAAAAGGTAAAAATCATGCGAGTGCCAAGAGCAGACACTGATTTGACTTCTGGGGATTATAAACGCTATGATGCTAAGATGTGGGCAAATGTACACCAGAGGGCATGGAATTTTACATAGGTAAATAAGTCTTTGGTGAGATGAATGAGCTGATTTAGCCAAGAGTATCTCTGAGGACTTATCTCAAAAGCTTTGAATCAGAATTTTTTCGGGCAAGTGTGTTGTTCCTCCTGTTTATTATTTTGTTCCATACATAGTCCTGATATATGTTGAAAACCAGAGCCTTCTTGCTGGGAAGTCAGAATCACTTTCTTACTTAAAAATAAACTAGGATCAGATTCAGTCTCTCTGCTTATCTGGCTGTTTACTATGTATGGTGGTCTCATGGAATTAGCTGCTTCTGTACCTCATAGAGTTTAGATGAGTAATCACATACTCAGCAGTTTTTCATAAGCAACTGCTGTATCTCATCATGACAAATGCTTTTGTATTTAATTAGGTCACATGAGAATTACTTGCAAAAATACTTAACGAGACAAAACACTTTTTTTTTTTTGAGACAGGGTCTCACTTTGTAGTTCAGGCTGGCTCTGAGCTCACTATGTAGCCTAGGCAAGTTTCAAACTCAGCAATCCTCCTGTCTCTGCCTCCCGAGTGCTGGGATGACAGGCATGAGCCACCACGCCTGGCAAAACACTTCATTTTTAAGTATCTGGATATTTTCAGATACTCGTGCTTAGTAATGATCAATGTGACTTGTTTTGTGTATGTTTGAACTCTCTGACTTCTCTCTGTCCTACTTACTGAGCTGGCAGATGCCAACCACACATGCCCGTCCCCTGGCTGTAGCCTCAACAAGTACCAGCTGCTGCCTCCCAGCCTCCATGAGAAGGTGGGAAAGAATAAATTCCTTAAATTAATATTTTTTTATATTCTCGGTTATTCTGCTCAAGAATCTACCTGAATTGAAACTGTAGTCACACATTTCAATAGTGAAATCTGCTCCAGGACAGGCTAGCAAATCCCTGGATCAGGAGGACCCAACTTCTGTGGTGTCCACGAAAGGAACACACACACGTTCTGTGGCAGTGTGTGGCCCAAAGAGACAGATTTGAACCAGCTAGGCTGGGAAAATACAAGGTGCCCTGCTCAAACTTAATTGTTCAAAATAATAAAATTTCTGAACAGGTTTTGAAAAATTTAGACTTTTGATTTAATGTCCTGTTAGGAGTTTTATTTTTATTTGGCTCGATTTTCTTTTTGAAGCTAAACAGGTCTCTGTCCAAACAGGAACTAGCTCTATCTTTTCATTTATTTATACTTTCTCCATACTTCTTGCAGCCAAATGGGTATATATGCATCATCT
>PVIC010021329.1:0-18360 GCA_004025085.1 Thryonomys swinderianus
AAAAAAAAAAAAAAAAAAAAATACAGTGAATGTTTAAATTTATTATAGTGAAAGAGAAACTGCCATTCAATCCCCTCATACTATTCTTTCTCACTTCTGATACACTTGTCTCATTGTTCTCGCCACTTTCTGAAGCAGTTCCGGATGTTCTCTTTCATGTTTTAAGATGAACTGTTATGGTTACCTCGTTGATCTGAACTAATTCAAAATGTTTACCTTTATGGTTATTTTGACTTTGGGGGAGAACCAGAAGTTGCACAGATTCAGTGAACTAGGTGGATGAAGACACACTATGTTGATGTTTTTGTTGACAGAAATTGCTGTAAATATTTTGAGATGATTCAGGATACTGAGGCAGCCACAGAAAAGACATTTAAGAAAAAGGATTTCTAGAAGTGCTTCAGATAACATCAAGAAGATGGGATGTGTTTGATATAAGGAGGAATTAATGACAATGTTTATTTTATTTGATTCTTTAAAAACTTTAAAAACATTCACCATATTGTTTGATCGTACTGCATATGCCAGTGGTCACATCATGGCAGAGAATATGCTTTCCTTAGCTTAAGCAGCACCTCATTTCTGTGAGGTTAACTACGATTTGCAATGGTTCTTGTCATGTGCCACTGCCATCAGCTGCTTTTGCTCTACTGGGTTTTATCCAGTCTAATATACTTACTAAAGTTCAAACCAGCACTTATATCACCATTATAACATTGCATATAGTTTTAGGCCTAGAGGACTTTACTAATTTAATCTGTAGTCTGGTGATCAAAGGGATGTTCAATTCCTTATATGGGCATTAAGCCAAAGAAACACTTTCATGAAAGATTTTCCTGGCATTTTCTCTGACCATAGGTACAGAAAGAAGCAGCTTCAGGGAGCTTTGATAAAATGGAAATAAAATGAGGAAGTAAGAGGTAGCACATTTGATGAAGTTGAAGAAGAGATTTGATGGGAGAAATACATTTCAGAGTGTTTGGCTAGAAAGCCCAAGTTTTAAATTGAGGCCATGTTATAAAGAGAGGAAAACATAAACTTGAGAGTACGCCCAGCCTAATTAGAATTCTAGATCCTGCTATGTAATTATTCATTATCTGTGTAAGATCGAGTAGTATCTACCTTGGAATGCTGTAGCCTAACTTTACATGGTCTGTCAGGACTACAGAAAATGATGCAAGTTAATGGAATGTGCCTGGAAATTGGTGGTTAATGACAAATTGTTATAACTATTGTTATTATGCAGATGTTGTCTTGGGAATGGGCTGCTAAAGAACACTGGGAACAGAGGAAATGAGATTGGCTAGGTCACTGTGTATTCTGAATGGGTCCGACTGAGCATAACTTTGAGGAACACTAAGGGAGCTCACTGGTTCTTTCTGAAAGTCTGAGCAGGCACTGTCCTGGTACACACATTTGTTTCACAGTACCATGTTTTATCCTTTAACTATAGGATCATTTTGTCTGAGAAGTATGGAGGTATGTAAGAAATTCTAAGTTCTGCCTTGTTTGTTGAGTAATAAAACTGAAACCATTACAGCTCAGATTCGAATCCTGAAGTTAAAGCTAGTCTGGTAGAGTCAGTTTTACATTTTACCACTTTTTTTAAAAGTCACAACTAGCACTGGCATATTTTACCTTGGTTCTGCCATACTGAAGTAAAAGGGACAGGCAGATTGAGAATTTGAAAACTTAAAAATTTAGAGGCTAGAGGTGTGGCTCAGTGGTAGAGCACTTGTAGTGAGACATTTCAGACAAGCTGTTGGTACTGTCACCTTGTAATGTACAGAGGTAGGCAAAGAGGAGGCATCCTAGTCCTGTGACAAAGACATGGCTATGTTGGCTCAGCCTTCTGTAAGGAAATACCATCGATTGGCTCCTTCAAACTTCTGGTTCCACATCCACAGATTGAAACAACTGTGGAATGAAAATATTCTTAAAAAGTTGTGTCTTTATTGAACATGTATTAACTTATTTTCTTTCACTATTCCCTAAACAATACAGTATAGGTATTTTTACATGGCATTTACTCTGAATTAGGCATTATAAATAGTTGAGATGATTCAATATGGCAAAATTTTATGCAAATACAGAACTCAAGCATTGGTGGATTTTGGTACTCGTGTGTATGCAGGGGACAGTCCTGGAACCAGTACCACATGAATACTGAGGGATGACTACACAATGAAAAGACCTAGTTGAAATCTGATTTACAAGAAATAGCCTGAGCATTCCACACTTGTCATATTTTTAAGTTTAGTTATTTAAACCAACTTTTATAGGCAGGGGTATGCTATCTTTCAAGTGTTATTAATACTTTCTATTAAAATCATTTTGCCATATTTGTTTCTTCATATTTTTGTTCAAGAGACTTAGATTTAATAAAATTCAATGATGACCTTTTATAAACCAGTCATTTTAAAGCTCTATCTACCTGCTCAGTTCTGCTATTCCTTAGGCTGCTGGCATTGATTAGCCTCTTGGAGCTAGGCCCATTTGGATGAGTCCAGAGCTGTCTACCCAGTTTTCAAAAAAGATCAATGCTTCACCATCTGTTTGTGGGGCTGCAGAAGCATATGGATCAGCTCAGAACACCAGCTTTCCAGGCCACCTCAAATTGTCTGCACTTCATCACCTTCATCAAAGCTTGGCCTAGAAAAGCAATATTTATGGAAGATAGTTTAGGATTCATCTTTTCCTGTACACACTAAGATACTTGAATTGGTCCAAACCAACAGAAATTTCCACTCTTAGACTATAAGTTAAGCTGCATCTGAAATTATATTCACTAGTTGCATCTTAACATTATCCAAGGGAAACAAGAAGTTTATGAAAAGGTCACAGTGGTATTAACTCATAGGAATTTAGAAGAATATCTTCAGGCCTTAGGACCATAAAAGAAATCCAAAGGTTAGAAGAATGCTCATTATTACTTCTGGTCTCTACTCCTTGCCTCATTTTTAAAATTGTTTAGGATTTATATGTATATATAAATAAATATATTTTACCCCCTAGAGCTTTCATGATCTCGATAAATTCTGTTGCCATAGAGAATATCAGGGGTTTACTGAAAATTCTCTTGGAGAGTTCTGGCTTTGGTCTGTAGGTTCAATAACTTGAGTTTTTCTCCTCCCCTCTCTTCCTTCTTCTCTTCTTCCTTCTTCTCCTTCTTCTTTTTCTCCTCCTCCTCCTCTTCCTCCTCTGTCTCCTTTGGACAGTTCTGCATTAATACTGAGGAATGACTGACTGTACAGTGAAAAAGGCAATATAATATTTTTTACTGCAGTTTTTGTACAGAGGGGTGAGAGGACTGTCGGTGATATCACTGAATAATCTCATAAAGTTTCACTTGACAAAATAATTAGCACACTGTACTAAATATTAAGTTAGAATATTCAGTATTATTGTTACTTTTTCTCTATATCTCAGAGACAGACACAGCTCCATTGTAGCTATTATCATTGACTCCTACATTGTATATCTTTCTGTTTTTTTGTTGTTCTAAAACCACCATTCATTTCATTATATTTTATCAACTGTATATATTTTTTTACAGAAAGTGCTGCAAATCTTTTAGGAGAAAGAGCAGTCATAAATAAAACAAGATTATAAATATTCAGTAAGAGCTCAGTCTCTCTTCTTCACCCATCCATTTGTCTGTTTTAAGATAGTTTTCTATTCTTGAAGTCTAATCTAGTGAGTCAGTAATTTGGAAATGTCATCTGTGACTAGATATGAGAGTATATACAGAGGAACTGATTCTATCAGTCATACTTCACATATAACATGTCGCAACTTGACAAAACATAATGCTTTACGCATATAAAACTGAGTCAACAGAGTTCTCATGTTGACAGAAGTCTGCTTGTGTATAAGATAAAATCAGTTTGATGCTCAGTTTAATTCATATGTCTTTTAAATGACATATTTAAATATATTAATTATATATAGTTGTGTATATCTGTGGCACAGACATATAGATCTCATTACATGTGTATATCATGTAAATTGAGAGATGTAGTGGTACTTATTTCATGAGATATCTAAATCTCATACCTAGTAATAGTTCTCAAATGTTTTTCACTAACATTTCATTATAAAAGTTTCAAGTTCACAGAAAAGTTGAATTGTACAGTGAAAATCAATTTTGACCAGCATTTAATTTCATAATTACCCCATACTTGCTTTTCCACACATAGATATCGCTCTATTCATTCAACACATCTCATTTTTTAATATATTTCAAAGTAAGTTACAGACATCAAAATACTTAATTCCATATCATTTAAACATACATATTTTAATTTCAAATTAAATTTTTTTCTCTTCATGGCAAACTACATATAATGAAACACACAAATTTTAAATGTACCACAGCAAGAATTTTGATGAGTACATACTATTAAAATATAGAATATTTTCATCTTTCTGGAAAATTCTCCCTTGAAGATCCTTCCCAAACCCCAACTGAGTACCTCTAAGGTAACCATTCTTATTTTTTCCTATCATAGACTAGTTTTGCTTATTCTAGAACTTAAGACTAATAATATACAGCTGCTTTTGGGAATAAAAAGTTTTACTTCTACTGTTGGAACTAAAATTCTAAAATAATGAAATTTAGTTTTCAGGAATTATAGAATTCCTGTTGTCTACATACAGTTTGCAACTCACATCTAGGGCACAACAGTAGCTTACCCATGGGTCTGGTTGACAAGAGCTTATTTTCTCAAGCAAGCCACTTCCAATACATGTTCACTGTGGAAAGGAAAAAATGAAAAGCTTACAAAAGAGAATCTGGTGAACAATTAAAAAATGTAAATTTGTAGGCACCTGGCCAAAGATTCTTAGTCAACTGACAATGGAGACACTGGCCTGGCTGGTTGCCTCCAGGGACAGGAACACATCCTACAGAGGCTCCAGTAGGAAAGGCATGGAAAAGCACATTGTAAACCCAGGTAAGGGTGGACAGTTCATCCTTGGCTACTTCACCTGTGTACTTTTTTCTTTCCCTTTTCTCCTCTGACCACTTGATCTTTAGTTCCCTCTTCCCAGTCGTCCATGGTAACAACTATGAACATTTTGATACCTCATGCCTGAGGTTCTGTGTAGCTTCTACGGCTCACCAGGCACCGCCAGCTTATATGGGTTTCTTCCCACAGTTTTTTGGTTAGGGTAGTGAGAATTTCTCCACATTCACTGGGATAGCTTGGTTGGCGAGCTGGGTAACTGCCTGTGGCTGTGAGTCAGCATTTCTCCTCTTGGATTCAGGCCTCAGGAGAAACCCTGGGAGAGGATGTGGAGGAGGCGCTTTTGTTTCCCAGACTGAAGCTCAGACTTCCCCAGGGGGAGGGGGTGGCCAATAGAGGGGGGTTGGGAGTGAGGGTTAGGAGGCTGGGCTAGAGTATAATTGAGTGTACAGTATTCATGTCTATGCACATAAGCCTGAATTTATGCCAACTAGCTTCACAGTTTTAAGATGTGTTTTTATAAATTCTTAAATTCTTAAAAAGAATTTTAAATGGATTTTTATGGGTCTCAGAAAATATATTCATTATGTATGGAGAAAAATGCAAATTTAGTTAAATTACATTATCTTATCTAAAAGATATAACAGAATTTTCAAAACATGATGAATAGTGAAAAAGTCTTTAGAAGAGTTTTTCCCTTGTATTTTAATTTTCAGTTTGATTCTTATAAAAAGTATTTCATAAAAAGTTACATTTAATAGGCATATAATACCAGTAGGTACTTAGTATAATGTGATTGTAGGAAGTTCAACAAATTAAAGAGACCATAAAAGTTTATTTTGTTTTTAAGGGAATAAGATTATTTTACTATTTTTAGCTAAGAACTATATGCACTTTTGAATTTAAAAATTCCTTACTACTGATTAAACATTGCACTGTTTTATAAACTACCTAATATTAGATAATGGCAAAATACTTTGTTAAGGTTAGGCTTGATATATAGTGGATTGTCTGGTTTTCCCTCTTTTGAATAAATACACTTTTAAAAAGGTAGGGAGTTGTAGGGAGGACAGGGGAATGGGAAAAAATGAAAATCAAGATGTGTCCTATACTGGTATAAACCCTCAGTGTTGAATGTGATCATATATATGTGTGCATATATATATATATATATATATATATGTGTGTGTGTGTGTGTGTGTGTGTGTGTGTATATGTGTGTGTATATATATATGGGTGTATATATGTATATATATGTACATATATATTTTATATATATAATATTTTTATATATTTATATAACATTAATATATAAATATATTTTATATATTATATTAATATATCTTTAAATATAATATATTTATATAAATATATATTTATTACATATTATACATAGATAATAAATATATATGTATATAGTGTGTATATATATATATACATATAAACTGTACCAATAAAGTCAATTAAAGAAAAACCCTCTTGTTGGTCTGGGGATTTAGTTCAGTGGCACCATTGCTTGCCTTGCAAGCTTAAGGTTGTGAGTTTGATCCCCAGTTTCATAAAATCAAACCAAAAAGCCCCCAACCCTCTTGCTTATCTTCATATAATCTGCTTATTAGAGTAGTTGTTTCAGTAATCGCTTAAACTAAATGCTTGATTCCTTACACCATGTAGAAATATCTCAGGAACCACGCCTGGGTTGAATAAGGCTTTTATGTTCCCCAGGCATGGTACTGTATTTTTGAAGTTGAAGTAAAATATTCTTAAAGGTATAGTAATATATATTTGAATATATTATTGAAATCCAGTTTAAAGATTATATGAGAATATATTAGAAAATATACTACATATATGATTATGTATTAAATTATAAAATAATGACAGCATCATTTCTGGATATAGTGCTATGGCTTGTGATTAGTCACAGCCTCTGGTGAAAACAGTTGACTAATTTTAAAAATGCTTGTCAAATATGTGCATACTGTATCTTACTAACAGTTTTCTACAAGTTATTCCTCTTGTCTAACCTAGATTTCTCTTGATGAAATTTAGACTCATTTCCTGTTGTTCTACCCTTTGTGGTGAATGAGAACAGCTGCACTCCAACTCTTAAATATTGCTGGAACTCCAAAGCAGTAGCTCATTCCAGGCACCTACCCTTGTGTCACAGGAACACAACCTCTGTGTCTTTTTCTCCTCTGTGGAAAACTTGGAGTTGCTTTTCCTTGTAGGTGGTTGTGGCTTGAACCATATAGTATTTCTCAGCGAGGTGAAAGGTGATTAATCAGGTTTCTGGTAAGAAAGGTGAACTTCCTTGTACCAAAAACCATGAGGTTAAGGGAATACTTCTTATGCTCTTAGTGATCTATAGATCCTGTAGATACCACCAAATTTCAGCACTGGTGTCCTTCATTACTGCCATAGAAAGAAGATGTCCCAGTATATTATAGAAAGAGGCATGGGCCTAGAGGAATATGTTTGAATAATGAATAGTATCTATACTTAGAATAATGAAATGAGGTCCTAGGCCAAAAATCTAGGAACCTTTGTTTTAAAATAAAATTTTGGTCAATGAGAAGCAATGTAAAACTGGAGATCAATATGGGGTTCAACTTCAGTATACTGTTACCCAGATAGTTTCATGGTAAATCAAATAGAATTACAAGATTGTGCATGGTACAGCAAACAAGCTTTAAAGTATACCAGTGTTCTGCAGAACCACTGATATTGGAAAAATAAGTATTTTCCTTGATTGTAAGAAAAATAATTTTCCTATAATTTTATATACTGATATTTTTCAATATTTTCTAAAGCTTTAGTACCTGCTTCTGCTTTTATTTACTGTAACTAGTAGTCTAGTATTTAGTATCTAAGCATAACACATTTACTTAAAAATTATATAACACATTTACAAGTATATACAAGAATATCATATACATATACAAGAATATCAATATTTCATTATGTTTTGCAAAAGTTCCATTACTTTCACAAAACCCACCCTCAGAAAAATTTTGAGAATCACTGTTGTGGTATAAAGAAGTCACAACTAATGAGTCAGGAGGACCAAGTTCCAACTTTGGCACTGCCATTAATTAGTTGAGTATTCTTGAGTAAGGATAAAGAAGCTTTATGAAACATGAGAGATTTTAATTGACTTTGAAAGAAAGTCAGATTTTGGATAGGCAAAAAGGGGTACAGGAAACTATTCTCAATGAGAGAAGAGAGTAAAAGGAGAAAAGACCAAATGGTATATGTGAGTAATAGAATACATCTACTTCCCAGGAATTTGTCTCTAATTTAATTTTGCTCAAAATTAAATTAAAAGAGAAACGTAGGCTCTCTCTTCTCTGTCATGATCTTGCCTACTAATATCTGTTAGTTTGTCATGCCCTGCTAGATGAAAACTGTAGAAAAGAGAGATCAGAGACTTATGTGTGAAATAATACATTATAATTAGTTTTTATCTAAATATATTTAATGAATTAATAAATTAGAAAGTCATTTATGTTTTTCACATATATATTTTCCATTTGAAATTCTGTTTCTGTGAGTACTCTCAGCTTATTTTGTCTAAACTGATCTTTATTTCATTTACATTATCGAAGGATTTTTTTTTACTGGATGTAGAATTTTAGGTCATAGGCTTTTTTCATAGCACTTTGAAGATGATACTCAATTTTTCTAATGAGAAGTTATTGATGTTTGTAATTAACATCCTCTTATCTCTCACACATTTTTTTCTTGATGCTTTAAAGTTTTTTTCCCTTTATCAGTAGTTTTCAGCAACTTGGTCATGATAGAAATTGGTGCATCTCTAATTTATTTTACTTTGATTCACTGAGATCCTTGGATCAAAGGGGTAACAATAGTTCAGAAAGCATTTATTCAAGAAAAATGCTGAAATTGATAAGAACAGAGAGCATTGTGGTATTTAAGTGTTTCCTATTCTAATTTTCCCCTTCTCCGGCTTTATAATGGTCTTGGAAATCTTTAGTCCATAAATCACAATGAAAACCATCAGCCTTATAGCTGCTGGAGAGGGTAGAATGGGGTTGGAGTTCCTTCAGATGTTCATTCCTAGAGATTTCATTATTTGACTTGTCTTATGTTTTCCTGGAAGGCTCCCTATGCAGGGCTATCTTTATTTGATCTGATTCAGATGTCACCTAATATGAACAGCCTCTTCCTTAGGAATGTTCATTAAAAATAGTGAAAAGAAAATGCTGTCTGAAGCAGTGAATAATAGTTATAGTAAACAATAGGCTAACTAAAAGACTTTAAAAGGAAAATCTGGGAATAATACTTCAGTGAGAGGCTTAACATACTCCATAAAAAATTGTATGTGTTTGCAAAGTTGTGTGGATAATGAGCTCATATACTCAGGAAAGGGTTCAAAGCTCTCACCTTTGGTTCTAAGCTCTTCTGAATAATCATGAGGTTCTGCAACAACCAGGAAGTGAGGACAAGCACAGAGTTGTAAATTGCCTGGGTTGAATACTCAGCCTTCTCTAATTTCTCTTCCTTCTGTATTATTATAGGAGGGTGTACAAAGCCTCTAGTGGTCCTGTAGTTCTTAGTTGGCTGTCTTTCATTTGTCCCTTTTGCCTCTCTTGCCCCCTAGCATCTATAAGGTTCTTGAGGTCTATGTGATCTATATATAGATCCTCTAACCCTATTTATAATCTTCCGCTGTCCTATCTCTCTATCTCCCCAACTCCCCAGTAAACTTGTATTCCCCAAAGGTACTGTTGCTCTATTTAAGGACCTGTATGTTGTAAACACATTTTTGATTAATTCTAAATCTAAGTTTGAGATTACAGATGTAACTCATGCGTTACAGGTATCAGGATAATAGTTGCCAAAGCTTATCATTTTCTGTACTGTGTTTGATACTGTTGATGGTACCGATTATATTATGTCAACAAAGTTAATGTTCAAATACCTCCAGAACTGAGAATATTTAAGCACCATTACAGATCCAAAGAGAACAACTCAGGAAGTACCATCTCCTAAGGGATCCAAATACTAGGAAGAAAGAAACTTGCAACAAACATTGCCAGGAAACCAATCAAGGAATTAAATGAATAACATTAGCATCAACAAAGGAATAGAAATGAGAAAGAATTAAAAAATGTAGATACAAAGGTCATCACCACAGGGGAATGCAGGGAAAAGAGGAATGGAACAAACTGAAGCTCAACCATGAGGACTCTCTGAGTTGGTAAGAAAAGCAGATCAGGTAAAATGGAAATCAGAACTCATCTCTGATATGAAAACAGAGATACTGTCCATAGTGAGTGATATGATTAATAAGGCTATAGAAAAGTTTAGGGCCATGATAGAATCTGAGACAATAAAAACAATGGAACCTATTAAACAGCTTCAGAGTTCTAGGTGATTAAAAATGAGAATGTGTGGGGCGTGGTGGCTCACACCTGTAATCCCAGCACTTGGGAGGCAGAGGCAGGAGGATTGCTGAGTTCAAGGCTTGCCTGGGCTACATAGTGAGCTCAGGGTCAGCCTGGACTACAAAGTGAGACCCTGTCTCAAAAAAAAAAAAAAAAAAAGAGAATGAAAGTTTATAAAGTAGGACAAATGAGGCCGCGGATCAAATTTCAGACCTAGAGGACAAGATCACAGGCAATGAACAAGAAAGACATAATTTATTAAAAATGGAAAGGGACCATGAGAAATCAATCCAACATCTCCTAGATGATATGAAAAAGAATAACAAGACTGGTTGGAGTTACTGAGGAAGCAGGAAACAGTGCAAAAGACATAAAAAAACTGTTTATAGATACAATGGCAGAAAACTTCACAGGAAATGAAAAGAATTGGACATACAGATAAATGAGGCATATACGACTCCAAATGGCTGTGATATAAAAAAATCTACACCTAGGCATATAATTATCAAGGTTCCAGATATCCAACAAAAAAATGAAGCAAAAATGCGGAAAGCAGCTACAGAAAAATAAAAACCTACATACAAAGGAAAGCCCATCAGGATCATAGCAGACTTTTCATCCCAAACACTCAATGTAAGGAGACCCTGGAGTGATGTATTTCAAACCTTGCAGTTAAACAACCTCCAACCTAGATTGATTTATCTTGCAAAACTATCTTTCAAAAGTGAGGGGAAATTAAGATACTTCCATGACAAAGAACACCTGAAGAACTTCACAAATACAAAATCTGTACTCCCCAAAATGCTAAAGAATATCTTGGAAAAAAAAAAACAATGATCACCAAAATCTCATGAGACTGGGCTGGAGATTTAGCTCAGTGGTTCCAGTGCCTGCCTCACAAGTGCAAGGTCCTGGGTTCGATCCTGGTTCGACCACATACAATGCTGGGCATGGTGACTCACGCCCACCAGCAATCAACCCCACATACCACAGTGCCGGGCGTGGTGGCTCACACCTGTAATCCCAGCACTCGGGAGGCAGAGACAGGAGGATTTATGAGTTCGAGGCTTGCCTGGGCTCCATAGTGAGCTCAGAGCCAGCCTGAACTACAAAGCAAGACCCTGTCTCAAAAAAACAAACAAACAAAAAAAAACCTCATGAGACCCAGTGAGAGAATTCATTGAGCAAGATAAAAAAACTGAGTGGAAAGGGGGAAAAGCAAAGAATAAAAGAGCCAAGAGTAGGAGAACACCATGACAGATATAAATCAGGCCATATCAGTTATAACCATTAATTTCAATGTCCTCAATGGGTCAATTAAAAGACACAGACTGGCAAAATGGATCAAGAAACAAGATCCTATAATATGCTGCATACAAAATTAACTTCTGTCATATACTGGTACAAATTCCCCAATGTTGAGTGTGATTGTGAGCTGTATATAAAATGTACTATAAAGAATTCAAATTTTAAAAAAACCCACCTAATTCAGAAAGAAAGCCACAGACTGAAAGTAAAAGGATGGAAAACATTATCCATGTGAGAAGAAATTGTGAAAAAGCAGGAGTGGCTATCCTTTTTGTAGACAAAGTAGATTTCAAACTAAAACTGATTAAGAGAGTCAAAGAAGGACTCTACATCCTTGTACAGGGAATAATCCAAGAGAAAGAGATGACACATAAATATTTATGCACCAAATTCCAGTGCATCCAACTTTATAAAACAAATATTAATGAATATTAAAAGTCTGATAAACACTAATACAATAGTAGTAGGGGACTTCAATATGCTGCTATCACAACTACACAGATCAACTGGATAAAAAATAGTGAAATACTTGAACTGAACCAAACCTTTGAACAAATGGACTTACTAGATGCCTAGGGTATTTCACTCCCCAAGTCAGAATACACATTCTTCTCAGCTGCTCCTGGGTCATTCTCCAAAACAGACCACATACTAGTTCATAGAACAGATTTAAGTAAATGCAAAGGAATTGAAGGTATACTGTCAGGCCATAGTACCTTGAAATTAGAGCTAAATAGCAAAAGAAATTGCTAGATCCTCACACACACATGGAAATTGAACAGCACTCTGCTGACCAACCAATGGGTCATAGAAGAACTTAAGGAAGAAATTAAACAGTTTTTACAATTAAATGAGAATCCTAGTACAATTTACAGGAATTTGTGAGACACAATGAAAGCAGTTTTATGAGGGAAATTCATAGCAGTGAATGCCTACATCAGGAAAATAGAGCAAGCTCAAATAAATGACCTTATGCTGAACCTCAAGTTACTAGAAAAAGAGAAGCAAGACAAACGCAAAGCTATACTAGGTAGGAAATTATAAGGATCAGAGGAGAAATTAATGCAATGGAGAGTAAAAGAATTACACAAAAAAAATCAATGAATCAAAGAGTTGATTCTTTGAAAGGATAAAAAAATTGACAGACCCCTAGCCAAACTTTGTGTCTGGTTTTTTGTGTATTTTCCCATTTCTACTCTTTCATTGTTTTTAATGCTCTTTGACTGATGACAGGACAATGTTTGTTGCAGGTCTCTTTCTATTATCTGGGGCCCTTTGGAAGCAGCACTTTCCTGGGGGGTCCTCCTTGAATCTGTAATAACCCTTGAGAGTTCTCACTCCTGACACATCATGGTAGGTATTTGAGCAGAACAATCACATCATGTTTGTTACCATAATACCATAAATGCCAGTATCAGTATTAAACACAGTAAATAAGATAAAAAGGTTTGTTAGATTCTATACTGGATACTTTGAGCTTAGGAGTTACCTCTATGTCTGACTCCTCACTGCACAGCTCTGGGATACAGTGGGCTGGTGGGCGGCCTTCAGTCCACTGGAAATGGACTGCACCCTGCAGCCGGGTCTGCGTGCTGCTCCCTCAGTCTGCCGGAAGCAAGGCACGGCGGGGCCGCATCCGCTGGGTCCAGTCCGCCCGCTGCTGTTCCCTCAGTCCGCCGGAAAATAGGGCACGGCAGGACCCACAGCTGCTGGGTCCGGTCCGCCTGCCGCTGGTTCCTCAGTCCGCTGGACACACGGCACGGCGGGCCCTGAGCTGCTGGGTCCGGTCCACCCGCCGCTCGTTCCCCAGTCCCCCCCTAGCCAATCTTATCAAACAAAGGAAGGGAAAGGCTCAAATCCATGTTACTAGGAATGAGAAGGGGTAAATCACCATAGATCCAATAGAAATTCAGAGGATAATAAATACCTACTTTGAAAATTTGTACTCAAAAAAGAAAATGGAAAATGTAGAAGAAATGGACACATAGGAATTTCCAAATTTGAATGAAGATGATATAATTATGTTAAACATCCCAATATTGATCTGTGAAATTGAAAATGTAATAAAATATCTACCAACAAAGAAAAGCCCTGGTCCTGATAGCTTACCACTGAAATTCTACAAAACTTTTTTTTTTTTTTTTTTTTTTTTGAGACAGGGTCTCGCTTTGTAGTTCAGGCTGGCCCTGAGCTCACTATGGAGCCCAGGCAAGCCTCGAACTCAGCAATCCCCCTGTCTCTGCCTCCCGAGTGCTGGGATTACAGGCGTGAGCCACCACGCCTGGCTACAAAACTTTTAAAGAAGAGCTAATACCACTACTTCTCAACTTTTGTTTTTTTTTTTTGAGACAGGGTCTTGCTTTGCAGTTCAGGCTGGCCCTGAGCTCACTATGTAGCCCAGGCAAGCCTTGAACTCAGTAATCCTTCTGTCTCTGCCTCCCGAGTGCTGGGATTACAAGCGTGAGCCACCACCCCCGGCACTTACTTCTCAACTTTTTAATGAAATTGAAAGGGATGCAATACCCCCAAATTCATTCCTTGAAGCAACCATTACCTTGATTCTAAAAAATAAAAAAAAAAACCCAACCAAAAAGGAGAATTCCAGGCCAATCTCCCTCATGAACATTGATGCAAAAATCCTCAATACATATTGGCAAACAGAGTACAGAGAATCATCAAGAAGATCGTATACCCTGAGCAAGTTGAACTCATCCCAGGAATGCAAGGATGGTTCAACATACATAAATCAATAAACATAATATACTGTATTAATAGACTCAAGGACAAAAAACCATATGGTAATCTCAACAGATGCAGAGAAAGCATTTGACAAAATGCAACACCTATTCATGATCAAAACCCTACAGAAAATTGGAATAGATGGAGTTTATCTCAAACTAATATAAACTATTTATGAAAAACTAACAGCCAGTATCATACTAAATACTCACATTCTGAGACCTTTCACACTTTCACACTAAGGTCAGGAACAAGGCAAGAATGTCCAATATCACCACTCCTGTTCTGTATAGTGCTGGAAATATTAGCCATAGCATTAGAGAAGAGAAAGATGTAAATGGAATAAAGATAGACAAGGAAGAAGTTAAACCATCATTATTTGCTGATCACAAGATTCTCTACATAGAGGACCCTAAAAACCCCACTGAATGACTGCTGGACTTAATCACCAAATTTAGTAGTGTAGCTGGATACAGGGTCAATGCTCAAAAATTAATAAATAGCAGGGCCAGAGATTTGGTTCAGTGGTTCTGGCTCCTGCCTTGCAAATGCAATGAGTTCAGTCCTTGGTAACTACACACAATGCTGGGTGTGGTGACTCACGCCCACCAGCAATCAATACCACATATCACAATCCGGGTGTGGTGGCTCCCAGCACTGGGCAGGCAGAGACAGGACAATTGCTGAGTTGGAGGCTTGCCTGGGCTACATAGTGAGCTGAGGGCCAGGCTGAACTACAAAGCAAGACCTTGTCTCAAAAAAAAAAAAATTAATAAATAGCACAAATAGACTTACTGAGAGAGCAATAGGGGAGTCAGTTCCTTTCACAATAGCATCCAAAGAAATGAAATTTCTAGGTATTGGTCTAACAAAGGAGGTGAAAGACCTCTCCTCTGAAAATTGCAACACTCTGAAAAAGGAGTTTGAAGAGGATATCAGAAAATGGAAAGACATCCCTTGTTCATGAGTAGGATGAACCAGCATTGTCAAAATTGCTATACTTCCACAACTACTATATAGATTCAATGTAATCCCAATTGAAATCCCAACAGCATATTTCACAGATCTAGAGAAAATCATCAAAAATTCATCTGGAACTACAGAAGACCTAGAATAGCAAAATCAGTTCTAGGAAACAAGGACATGGCAGGGGATATCACAATCCCAACTTGAACCTCTACTATAAAGCCACTGTGGCAAAAAACTGCATGGTCCTGGCAAAGTAGCAGACCTGAGTATCAGTGGACCAGATTAGAAGATCCAGAAACACCTCCAGATATGCTAAGCCACCTCATCTTTGACAAAGGAGTCAAACATCCTCAAATGGATGAAAGATAGCCTCTTCAACAAATGGGCTGGAAGAACTGAGTTTCAACCTTCCAAAGAGTAAGGTAGACCTATCTCTCTCACCATGCAGTAAATTAAAATCAAAGTGGATCAGAGACCTAAATATTAAAACAGAAACTCTAAACCTGTTGCAATTCAGGTCAGGCAGTACTCTTGCAGACACTGGCTTAGGGAAGGACTTCATGAACAAAACCTCTATAGCACAAAAACTATCAGAAGAGATCAACAAATGGTATCTTATTAAAAATTTCTACGCAGCAAAAGAAACCACTGGCAGAGCAAAAAGACAATCAGCAGTATGAGAAAAAACCTTTACCAGCTGTTTCTCAGACAAAGGGCTACTGTGTAGAATATATAAAGAGTTTAAACAATTCAGCCCCCACCCTAATTTAAAGACTCAGTTAAAAAATGGACATCTGTAATGAGCAGATGCTTTTCAGAGGAAGATGCAGATGAAAACAACACTGAGATTTCATCTCACTTCACAAATGATGCCTGCTATTTTGAAATTAGCCAGCAACAAATGCTGGCAAGGCTGCAGAGAAAAAGGAAATCTTCTCCACTGTTGTTGAAAATGTAGTCTGGTACAACCACTATGGAGATCAATGTGGAGATTTCTCAGAAAACTAGGATTAGAGATCTCATTTGACTCTGCTATTCCCCTGATGGGGATATACATGAAAGAATTACAAGATTCATATCACAGTGACATGTGAAGCCATGTTTATAGTAGCTAAAGTTGTGATTGCCAAATCTTGGAAACAACCCAAATGCTCATCAACTCTAGACTGGATAAAGAAGATACGATTTTTAAAAATAAAGTGGAGTATTACTCTGCTATAAAGAATTATAATTTTGAGTCACTTACTCTCAAATGGATGTTCTTAAGGACATACTCATAAGTGAAACAAATAGGTTACAGATATGTAAATATTGTATGTTTTCTCTGGTGTGAGAACATGAAGTTGTAAATGAGTTCTAGAATGCACAGTAGATATTGTGAAATAGTAAATATTCAATGGGAAATGGCATTTAGGTTAAAAAATGATGGGAAAAATGTAATAGTTAAAGGAATAGAAGCTTATATATATAGGATGCCAGGTGTTGTAGTTTGGGAAAGTGAGAAGTCATGTCATATAGTGGTACAAATTCTCAATGTTGATTGTGATCGTAATGTGTGTGTGTGTGTGTGTGTGTGTATATGTATATAATATATATATATATACATCAATAAAGATTCAAATTAAAAGACATGAAACACATATTAAAAGAAAGCTAAAAGTATAATATTTAAAAATGTACAGTTTTTTTTTTTTTGAGACAGGGTCTCACTTTGTAGTTCAGGCTGGCCCTGAGCTCACTATGTAGCCCAGGCAAACCTGGAACTCAGCAATCCTGCAGTCTCTGTCTCCCGAGTGCTGGGATTACAGGTATGAGCCACCATGCCCGGCACTGTGGTGTGCGCTATTGATGGCTGGTGGGCATGAGTCACCATGCCCAACATTGTATGTGGTTACCAGGATCAAAACTCAGGACCTTGCGCTTGTGAGGCAGGCGCTGGAACCACTGAGCTAAATCTCCGGCCCACAGATGCAGTTTTTGTGACCTTTTGCTGGACAATCATTTCTTACTTAGGACATGAAGTAAGTAAACATAGGCATGTTGACAGTAAAAATTTGAAATTTTTCATCTATGACACTTTTTCAGAGGGTTAAAAATGTTCCCTCAATGGGAAGAAATATTTGCAAATATTCTCCCATCTGGAAAAGGTGTTATTAGAATATTAAAAACATTCACAACTCAACAGTAAAAAAGGCTACTTAAATGGGCAGAACATTTGAACTGGCATTTCTAAGAAGTGTAAAAATGACTAATAAAAAGATGGATGACCTGATTAGGCATTTAGAAAGTTCAAATTACAACTATAATGTGATATCACTTAACCACTAGAATGTTTAAAATAGACAATAATAACTGTCAATGAATACATAAAACACTGAGTTCTTATACATTGCTGGTAGAAATATAAATGTTGCAGCTGTTTTGGAAAACATTTTGGTAATTCTTTAAAAATGTAAACATATAAGTGGTATACAACTTTACAGTTATACTTCTTAGGTGTATACCCAAGAGATTTGAAAGTATTTGACACAAAAATTTGTACATAAATGTTCATGTTAGTTATTCATTATAGCTCAAATGTGGACAAAACCCAAATGACCATCCTAATAAAAAGATAAACAAAATGGTGCATATCCACATAATGGAATATCATGCATCCATAACAAAGAATTAGGTACTGGTATATGCTAAACACTGGTGAACACTGAATAATTAAATGAAAAAAGTCAGACATAATAGGTCACATGCTATAGAATTCTATTTATCTGAAAACTTTAGAACAGGCAAATGTCTACAGAAAGAAAGCAGACTATTAGTTGATAACAATTGAAGGGCAAAGGGTGAGTAATAGCTAATGGGCTTGTGTTTCTTTTTGGAGGGATTAAAGTATTTTGGAGTTGGGTGGTAACAGTTGTACAACTTTGTGTATAAAACCATTGAAATATAAAATGTTATATGAATGTTAT
>PVIC010021329.1:18460-28780 GCA_004025085.1 Thryonomys swinderianus
ATATATATATATATATATATATATATATATACTTGATAAACAATTCTTAAAATTCTCAAAATGATCAAAACTGAGTCTGACAAACTATTGCAACCAAGAACAAATTAAGGAAATCTGCCCACAAAGTAAAGTTTGATATCATAGGTGTGATCCTGGGTGGAGAAAGATGGCAAAACTGAGGAAATCTAAATAACATATGGACTTAATATCTGTATTGCTATTGGCTCATTGGTTGTGACAAACCATATTAATATGTTAATAACAAAGCTGGTTGTAGGTATATGAGGTATGTAGTATATTATGGTAGGTACCACTACCATAATAAACTGGAAGTATTCTAAAATAAAAAAAAACTACTTAGAAAAAAAAGTAAATGATGGAAAAAGTATGTTTAGACTCTGTTAATTAGGCATTAACTTCTACAGGTAATAAAAACTTGAGACTCCTCCTACCTTTAAAAACTGTGATTTTATGTATGATGATATAAATTAAATTTTAGGATACTGGTCAGTTTTCAGCCAGACCTGGATTAGTTCTTTGAGGACACAAGGGTGATAGGAAGAAGCACTGAGGGAAGAATGTTCTCATCAACAAAAAGCCCTTCTCTCATGGCATTCACTTCTCACTCCTTGCTCCAACACTTGTACAATGTTATCAGCTGTTCTTTGGAACTTTTGGCAGATGTTTACTGAGAGCCTATTATATTGGTGTTTGAGAGAGACCAACTTGAACTCACTGATAAAAGCCACACCTTCAATAGAAAATTACACATATAATTGCTTACAGTTATGACAATAAGTTTGATGAAAAACAGCATTCTGTGAGAGCATATAGTAAGATATTTCCTGGCTCAGCAATGAGAAGGTTTCTAAGGGAGTGTGGAGTAAACTGAGAAAGGACTAGTGGGAAATTTTCACGTGAGGATGGAATGGCATAAGGAATGACTTTGGCAAGTTCCTGAGTCTGAAGAGGGCAAAGATGTGGGAGGAACTGAAAATAACCCTTGAGATCTTGAGGTGTGGGAGGGTGTGCTGGAGTTGGTAATTGGATGGGGAAGATTAAGCTGAGATACAGGAACATTAGGAAGTCATCAAAAGCTGCTACAACTGGTGGTATATTAATCAGATATATGTTAAAAAGCAGATTTTGTTCAACTTAGTGACCTAATAATACCCTGTTTTGAAATAAAAAATTAAAAATGGGCTAAGAATGTAGCTCAGTGCAAAAGTCCTAGGTTCAGTCTCTGCTACCACAAAACCTACAAACAAACAAAAAACACATATAAAAGCAAAAGCAAACAAAGCATCTCACTTCTAAGTGCAGGGGATAGAATAGATTTAAGAAACAGTAGTTAGTGGAGTGGAGGGACCAGTGGGCACTCAGACAGGTGATAAGGGAAGCCATGTGATTAGGGAAATTTAGGAAGTAGAAACAGTGGAATCAATAAGAAAGCTTTTTGAAGATAAGTGTAATTTGTAGGTACAGATAACAAATACCAGGTATGTGTACTTTTTTAAAAAAATAAATAATTTGTTAAAAAAGCAAAATATAAAACAGGCAGCTAACCCTTCAACTCTAGGTTAAATGAAAACCAGACCCAGGTTTGAAAAACACAATGTCCAGATAATGCTAAAGAAACTACTGGTGTATTTTAAAAAGCACAATTATTCCTGTAACGTAGCCAGTGCAGTGTTTTTCAGAAAGTTGCCTTGCTGTTTATCAAATCTCATAAGAAGTGTCATCCAGTATTTGTGTCTGTTTTCTGCTCTTCTGGTGGTTGGAGAGTGGTGATGTGTTGTCTGAAGTCAGGCTGAAGAGTGTCAGTTTTAAAGGAACTCTCCAGGTCACGCCGGCTTAGTTGCCAGTGCCCAGTGGGACAGATTCAGGATGCTCTCTGAGGGTACTCCGTGACAACACAGGCCAGACAGAGGGTCAGCTGTGACCCCACAGACAGACTCAGAGCCACAATACACACAGCTGCTGCCTGGCTGCATTACAGAGAAGTCTCAGCAAAAGCATTTGGCTGTCTGAAATATAGTCTTTGCGTAGTCCTCAGACTATATTTTACAAGTTCATTTTTAAAATGCAGGCACACTTTTATGGCATCTTGGAGCATTTTGCTGAATGATTTGGTAGTGCACTGTTGACCAGACAGCACATTTCCAGATTTAGATTATAAGAGAAAACCAGCGAGTGGTAAGTTCAGCGGCAGGTCAGTGGATACTTACACTATAGTTCCCTCACTGAGCACTGAGCTACTTTATCCCATGGGGACCAATCCTGTAAAGCATATTCAACGGAGATGGCCCTAGGTGTTTGCTTTTATGACGGTTAACCACAGTTACACTGGGAATATGCTGTTATCACATTGTAAACATTATTCTTAATATCAGAAAGAAAATTGGGGGAAGTGTCAAGAATTGGCATGTGAAAACTATGGTGGAATTGCCAATGGATGTTATTACTTTCTGAGCATTTATGAAGTGCAGGAGGTAAGTGCAGCTTGTAAAACAAAGGTAGTGAAACACATTAACCCATGTTTATTCAGTTTATTTCAGACTGTGTACATCTTATATATCTTAGATTGTGGCTGATGTTGGGGTAATTTGGAGGGGACATAATGTTTACTGATAAATAGCTTTCTGAAAGACTTTAGAATACATACATTCCTCCACCTGGATCAAAAATATCCAGACCTTTAAAAAATATGATCACATTTACTACTTAGAAAGTTTTTGTGAAAGATGGAGCATTAAACATTGTAATAGTATTAGTATATGAAATCTTAATTTTAAATGGCAGCTGTCAACAAGCTTGTCTTTAATGAGAACAAAACAATATAAGCATTTGTTCAAGAAAAAAAAAAATTTTTTGACACAGGGTCTCGCTTTGTAGTTCAGGCTGGCCCTTAGCTCACTGTGAAGCCCAGGCAAGCCTCGAACTCAGCAATCCTCTTGCCTCTGCCTCCCGAGTGCTGGGATTACAGCATGAGCCACCATGCCCAGCACTGTGGTATGTGGTATTGATTGCTGGTGGGTGTGAGTCACCATGCCCAGCATTGTATGTGGTTACCGGGATCGAACTCAGGACCTTGTGCTTGCTTGTGAGTCAGGTGTCGGAACCACTGAGCTAAATTTCTGGCCCTGTACAAGAAATTTATACTGAGCATTTAAAACATTTGTACCAAGAATTGTTTGCCATCTTGAGGCAAACTTATTGTCTTTAATAACTGCTTTTTATGACACAACCCCACCCTGTCTGTCCCTTAAAACTACTTTTTTTTCAGAGCTAGCCCTATACAAGATCTGGGTGGCTCCCTGATTTTTTTTTTTTAAATCAGGGATGGGCTGAGAATAGATTGATCATTACCAGGGCCTGTGTGTGCTGCTCCACAATAGTATTCTGAGCTCTTCAAAATCACAGTAGGTCATGATGGATAAACTAATATCCAAGGCACACGCAGTGATGCAGAAGCCAGTTGGTAAAGGAAACAAATGAAACCCATATATGGTGAGAGGTACAATTAAAGAGAAACAGAAGAGAGTTAACTGCCTGTGACCTCTATAGTTTCTGAACTTAGTGTAGCCTATTTGTCTTTTAAGTAAATCTATTTTTTCCCTGTGGTTACCAGAATAAGGCTCAATTTTTACAGCCAAAGAGAAATTACCCTAATTGATGACATCTGCTATGTGGCTGGCAAATGGTTAAATCTGGAAAGAAGTTCATATTTAACAGGGAATCAACCTTAGTCACAAAAATTGGTTTTAAATCATGGAGTTTTTTTAAAGGTTGCTACTTCTGGTTACTAGGGAGCAACCAAGACTAATTCTATTTATCTAAGAGCTATCTACCTATGTATGTTTTGTTTCATCTTGGGGTGAGATATCCTTTAAAATAAAATGCTTACTCTTTGGCTTCCCTAAAACAAAACAACTATGAGAAACCTACCTGAATCCTCTGTGGTTGGATTGAAAAAAAGGGGGGAGGTTGTGAAAAGAAGCAGAGAATGTGCCCATGTGTCTGATGACTAAGATGGAACCCATGTAGGAGTTGAGTCAGTAATAACATGCCTCTCGCTGCAGCTCAAGTTGCTTGCAAACCCCCACGCTTTTTAGCAAATATTATTTTGAATGTCAGAATGCATAGAGCTGTTCTCTAGGGTTGGGCTAAATTTGACTCTGTGGGAGAATAACCTTAGAATTCCAAATGTGGTGATCCCAACAGAGTATGTGATGCAAGACCAATTTTCCACTTGTGCAGGATAGGTTTTTCAAATCTCACACAGAAATGAGAGATGCCAGACGGGGTGTTGACTTGCTCCGAACATAAGGTAGTAATTTAGGTTTTATTTTAAATAGGCATTAGAGTCTGGGTAATCCACAATTTTAATTTAGGAAGGGAGCCTTGGAGAACAGCAAAAGACAAGAGCTAGGCAGCCTTCTGATGAAGAGTAGGGACAGAAAGATGAGGATGAGCTTCAGTCTAATTTGAGAGAAGCTACTTTGTCATAATCTGAAGGAAACAATAGATGTGTATCTTAAGATGGTTCTGTTCAAAGACCTGAAGGAGGTTCTGGGTGCAGTGATTTAAAGTAATAGTTTCTGTCTTTAATATGAAAATGATAGAGTAAGCTTTAATGATTTGAGCAATATAAGGTGACTGGTGTTTAAATACTGACTCAGGTCCAACAGCAACTTACTCAGGGTGGTCCAAGAGAGGGGACTTAAGGAACAGTTTGGAAGAAAAAGGGCAGACACATTTATCTCATTTCTTTTTAGATAGATACAATAGAACTTGGCAATCTTTATGCAAAGCCCATTTGTCCCATGAAGAAGTCTTCCCTGAAATGCTCCTCTAAACATATTCTTGGGTCAAGTTGAACATATAATGCTGTCTCATTCTCTTTTTTAAAAAATTGATATAATGGTACATTTTATATATATACATTATGATCACATTTAACACTGAGAATTTGTACTTGTGCATGACACATCTTGCTTTTCATTTTCCTCCTTTCCCCTACCTTCCCTACAACCCCTGCCCCCTATATACAGAAGATTTATTTCCTTTTTTGGTTCATTCTCTTGAAGAAGATGTGTAGTATTTTTGTTGGACAAGTATTTATTGAATGTTTAACATATCCAGGTATTACCTAGACAGGTGAGAATAAGGTAGTGAATAAGACAAAGTCTGTCCTCATCGATATTTCTTCCTAGTGGAAAAAAGCCTGAGTTTAAATCCTGGGGTTTTATCATGGGGCTATCATCTGAATGAGCTTATCTAGTCCTGATAATATATATATTATCATATATATAATATAATATATATATATATATATATTTTTTTTTTTTAGACAGGGTCTTACTTTGTAGTTCAGGCTGGCCCTGAGCTCACTATGTAGCCCAGGCAAGTCTTGAACTCTGCAATCCTCCTGTCTCTGCCTCCCAAGTGCTGGGATTACAGGCATGAGCCACCACGCCTGGCACTGTGGTATGTGGTATTGATTGTTGGTGGGCGTGAGTCACCATACCCAGCATTGTATGTGGTTACTGGGATCAAACTCAGGACCTTGTGCTTGCGAGGCAGGTGCCGGAACCACTGAGCTAAATCTCTGGCCCAGAATAAACCATATTTGAACCAGAGAACACGTGTTGAGTTACCCAGTAGTGGGCATGTTAGCCTTTTATGTGCATTAGCTTTCATATCTGTAGAGTAGTCTGACAAAATTGTACTTGTTCCCATAGGGTTATTATGAGTATTAAATAGAAGTAGATAAATGTAAAAAGTTATAGTAGCTATCTAGGTGTGGTGGGCACATCTGTAATTCTAGCTGTCTGGGAGGCTGAGTCAGGAAGATTTGAAGTTCTACCTGGCTGGGGTAACTTAATTAGATCTAAAAAAATGTGGGGGGATTTAGCTCATTACTGAAGCCCTGGAATCAGTTTCTAGCACTGGGAGTTAAAAAATAAGGAAAAGGAAAGAAAGAAAAGAAAAAAATTACAGCAGCAAACACCATAAGAGCTAAATATTGAGTATACATTAAAGCATGTGAATGAACATTAGCCGTATCCAAGGACAGGGAAGAACAGTGAAAATATTCATGCTCTGGTTAGTCTGGAGCAAGTGCTTAGGCCAGTCCCTCAACTATTGTGTGTAGAGTTCAAAACTGATGAAAAGACAAAGTCCCCGGAGCTCTCAATTAAGCCTTTGAAAGAGAGATTCAAATTAAAATATAGTGTAGAAAGAGACTGATTATTCTTCCTCCATTATGTATAATGATACATTATAGTTTTCAGCCAAGAGATGTCCTGTATGCAATATTACAAATTTGGATCATTTTACAAAAGGAAATATTACTGTTACCCTTGTACCAGGAGAAGACTTGTCATGTGGATTGGCTGGTTGATCTACTGGGGTTCTGAGACATTGACACTGCACTTTACTGTGTCAGGGAGAATGATTTGGTTACTTAAAAGAAAATTTTGGTACTATAGGCACTGAACTATATCTGTAGCCCCTTTAAGATTTTTATTTTGTGAAAAGACTCAAGTTGCCCATATGGGGCTCAAATTTGTGATCTTCCTACTCAGCCTTTCTCATTGCTGTGATTATGGGTGTATACCACTGTGCTTGGTTTGATCAATCCATTATTATATGAAATCTTGAGAATTCTGTTAGTTTTAATCCTCCTTGCATGGACTCATCACTCTATTACCTTCCAGCATCGTTTCTTTATCTGAAAAACAAGGAAGGCTCAAAGAGAAGCCTTTGGTGAAAAGAGCAACCAGTTCTCTATATTTATACCCTGTGGCTAGATAATCTGCAGTATTTTGGAGTAGATATTAAAGTGAGATATGTACTTCACTTCAAAGTGATACTTACACATATCTGGAATAGGTGGTAACAGGTAATGTTGGTTTTGCTTTGTCTGTAGATGTGATAGTGTTTGAATAGAAAGTCATTTGTTCATTTGAGATGTTTCTAGGCTACTTCTTTGAAATTTCCAAATATGATTCTGATATAAAATGGGTACATGTTCTTTCATTTTGGAGCAAGTGTTTTCTGGAACAAAGACTGTATAACTGATGAAAATGTCATGTTGGTTCTCATGGTAATTCATTTATTGCTTTCCTGACCCTGTGTCATCCAGGGAGTGTCAGAAACCACATGGTGCTTCTGAGCCTTACAACTTTTGCACTGGGGCTCTGATTTAGCTGACAGATGTTAAAATACAGACTAAGCCAGATAATTCCCCGGTGACAACACAGATGCAAAAACTAAAAAGTGCAGTTATTCCAGTTTAGAAGGGATTATATTGATATTCAAAGATTTCCCTACTGATAGCCCTTTAATTTTTTTCTTATAGCTTTATACACCCTGGAGTAGAAGAAACTGAGTCTCTTTCCTTCTGGTTGATTTGATCTCTTATTTGTATCTCCAAGAAAATGGGCAAATCCAGTGCTCAAGAGACAACAGGAATATTGGCAATGACGATGGACTCAAGTCTCTCTCTCTCTCTTTATTTTTTTGGCTCTGAAGAGAAAAGAAAAGAAAAAGAGATTTGGAGACCTGAAGAAAATTTTATTGGTGTTCACCCCACCATTTTATGAAATCTGAGGCCCCTGGTGACTTTTCAGGGTCATAGAGAGGCATAGCAGAAGTAGCACTGAAGCTGGGTCTCCTGATTCCCAGTATAGTCTTTCCCCTGTGACTCCCACTCTCTCATGTGGCCTCTGCACAGCCCTGAGGCTTTTCTCTTAAAACTGGTTTGAGCACAAGATTCACATTGGAAGCTACAGCAGGGCTTCTCCTGTCTTGAGTATACTTTGCCTCAGCTACAAATTATCCCCTTTCTCTTGGAACATGTTATGCAGGAACATGGTTGAATTCTAGGCCTCATGTGATAGTTCAGAACTGTGAATTGACAAGTTAAGAAACTAAGGCTCAAAGAGATGTGATTTGATCAAGTTTCCACAGCTAGTAAGGAATTCAATGAATAAATATTTATGTAGCCCTTAGGATGTGCCAGGTTTGTAGAAACTGCTGGGTGATTTGACTGAAAATGAGACAGATGTGGTTCTCACCCTGGAGGAATTTGCCATCTTGTAACATAACAGAAAACTGACAGTGCAGGTGGAAGGAATTTTGTGAAGAATCGAGGAGTCCTGCTGGACAATTTGACCTCACTTGGTAGAATTAGGATAAGACTTGAATCTTCTGTTATAGATCAGGATACTTCATCTTTTTTAGATCTTATCAGAATTTAGGTTGAGATTTAAAGCTAAGGAGGGAGATCCTTGAAGCAGTTTTTTCCACTTTCTCAATTCAGGTATTTGGGTTAATATTTAAAAAAAAACTTATATAACATTGCTCCAGTGATTCTGGACCTTTTCTGTTATGACTGTGTTGTATACTACACTAAATAATCTGTTTATATTTTGGCTTCAGCACAGGCCACCTTCAGCAAATCTTAGGGCTCACAGAAGCAATGAGAGCCAGGACCTCTGAGGAAGAGCTGCTTCTGACACCTTCTAGAAGGAAAATTAAATCCCTGCTTTTGAATTTGTGACATTAGCCAGTGGCCACTCTTTACCTTGGTTACCATCTTATGTCTTGATAAGGTGTCCCCTTCCTGCTCACTAACCTTTTATCCCATGTTTTATTTCTTAAACTTTGGACCTTTCTAGAGGACAGGTGTTTAGTGTGTCATTTGTTTCCTTGACCATATTCCTCCACTCACTTCTGTTCAGAGTTCACCTTTTCTTACCAACTCAGCTCTCTCCTTCAGCCTTTGCTGCTCTTGTATACCAACTGCAACTGGTTCTGTGTGTCGTTATATTTTTAAAATTAATTTGCCCTTTTGTCTCTCTTCTTTAGGTAGCTCCTCTCTTTGGTGGATTGAAGGATTAGGTTCCCCTTTCTTGTAAGTCTTAGATTACTGAGAGTGCAGTTGACTGCTGGCTGGGCAGACTGAATCCTGCTATTCAAAGGTAGGTTGGACAGCTGAGACATAAGGATCCAAACCACAAGTTCAGTTTTCTGAGGCAGCATTTATTTGCTGTGTGACTTTAGTTTTCTGCTTTATCAGTGTGTGTGAGGCCACAGCATCCTCACCTCAGAATCTCATGGTGCAATGTCTGGAAAGATTACCTGGATAAGCAGCTAAAATATTAAGATTATAACATAATGACCTAGTCTTAGACACTTTCAAGTATGTACAGGGCCAGGAAATATCATTGAGGCATTCTTTTGAGTTGAATCTGGATCTTGAATCACTAGATCCAAATTTTGGTCCTTATCAGAGTGATGGACAGTGCTGGGTGACCCAGAGGACAAAGGAAAATGGCTGTGGGCACTGGCAAGAGAAGGAACCTGTAAGAAAATATGTCTTGAAAGAGTTTTAATGATACTTAAAATAGTTGCTACACACTGTATGTGCTCTGTTATATGCACACATGCACACACACACACATGTTAACTTTGTCACTGCGTCAGAAATCCTGAGAAAACCAACTCAAAGGAGAATATTTAATTTGGCTTCTGAGCTCATAGATTTCAGCCCATGATCAGCTAGTTCCATTTCTTTAAGCCTGTGCTGAGGTTGAGACAGAAACATCACAGTAGAACCAGATGGGAGAGGAGCACTGCTCACCTTATGGCAGCCAAGAGACAGAGAAGGAGAAAGAGGCAGAAGAGGGTGGGAGACCAAGTAAACCCTTCTCAGTGGTGCCCTAGAAACTTGCTTTATCTGGTTGGGCCCCATCATCAATGGGTGAATCCACTGATGAAGTTAGAGGTCTCAGGATCCTATCACTTTCCGAAAGCCCCAGCTCAGAATGCTGGTCCACTGGGGACCATGCCCCCATCATATGAGCTTTGGGGAATATATCCTTTCTAAACCATAATATATATGCATCAACATTACTACATTTCATTTTATTGCATTTATTTGTACATTTTAGGTACAATTTATGACCACATTTATCATGGAGAATTTATACATGTACTTGATATATCTTTTTTTTTTATTTTTATTTTTTTTTGCTTTTTGGAGACAGGGTCTCGCTTTGTAGTTCAGGCTGGCCCTGAGCTCACTATGGTGCCCAGGCAAGCCGCCGCGAACTCAGCAATCCTCCTGTCTCTGCCTCCCGAGTGCTGGGATTACAGGCGTGAGCCACCACGCCCAGTACTATATGTGGTTACCAGGGATCGAACGCAGGTCCTTGCGCTTGCAAGGCAGACGCCGGAACCACTGAGCTAACCCTCCGGCCCATCTTTTTTTTTTTTGAGACAGGGTCTCGCTTTGTAGTTCAGGCTGGC
>PVIC010021330.1:0-28678 GCA_004025085.1 Thryonomys swinderianus
TACGTCTGTTTCAAACCCTTTTGGCCGTACAAAGAGTGCGCAATTTTAATAAGAAGCCACAGTACCCGAGCCCCCGCCTCAGGGAACAAGGTGAAGCAATATGTTCTTACACTTGCAACTAAGGCACAGAGTGAGCAGGGAGTTCAGTCCCACGAAGATCCTCAAAATCAGTTTATAGCAACACGGTGTGAATTCCAGCTTTTGCTTGGGGAGATTAAGCCCTGGGTATACCAGATTCTCCACTTCAACTGCTATTATTTGGCTAGGAAAGAGAGGCATGTTGGAATTATGTGTTATATAAGAAATTGATGTGGAAAGCAGGCATTCTCCACCACTGTCTTCAGGCTCTAATGGTCCAAACACGCATAACTGAGCGCCAGGACTCGTTCAACAATGTGATTGTGACGTCATAATAGGACTCTCAATACTGCTGGTAAAGGTAGTCTAAATGAACAAACTCTTGCGTCCTTACAGTAAATATCTAAGAGCAGGGAGGTGCTAATTTCCAACCCGTTCCTCAAACTGACTTCACAAGAAGCAGGTGTGACTTCCAGGTGTTTCTCTTGGAGGGAGTAATGTATGAATAACACTCCAGCTGCCATTCACTTGAATGGAGCTTGTGGTCCAAAGGAGATATTCACCCATTGATTAGCAGTCTTAGTCGAGATTTATGAAGTACGTCTTGTGCTTTTCTTCATTCAGATTCGAACCATCAGAACATTACCACCGTTTCTCCACCTTTTCCACGTACAAAGTATATGGGATTTCCATAATGAGGCACAGATCTCAAGCACAGGGAACAGGGAGAATCAATCTATCCCTACACTTGAAAAAAAATTACAGATTGAGCAGGGTGTACAGTCCCATTCAGAATCTGAAAATCACTTTATAGCATCACTGTGTAAATTTCAGCATTTGCTGGGGAGATTAAGCCCCTGATATCCCAGCTATTCCATTTCACTTCCTTGCATATTGCTAGAAAATAGAGGCATGTGGCAATTAGGTGTGATCCAAGCCTTGCATGTGGAAAACAGGCATTTTCCACCTCAGTCTTCAGATTGTAACGATCCAAGAACACATAGCACTCTGCAAGGACTCATTTCTGCCACGGGATTATGACATCATAATTGGACTTTAACGCAGAGAAAGGAACTCTCAAGGAACTGCTTGTCTCCTAGCGGTGAATGACAAAGAGAAGGGTGGTAGTAATTTCCACTCCGTTCCTCTAACTGACTTGACCAAAAGCAGGTCTCAGTGCCAGGTGTTTTATCTTTGGGTGAGTAATCTATGAATATGACGCCAGCTGCCATTCGCTTGAATGGAACTTGTGGTCAAAAGGAGATATCCACCTGTTGTATAGCACTCCTACTACAAACATTTCCATAGGATGCAGTGTGATTTTCTCCATTCAGATTCTCTCCATTAGAACATCACGTCTGTTTCAACACCTTTTGTCCTTACAAAGAGTGCGGAATTTTAATAAGAAGCCACATTGCCCCACCCCCCACCCCCCGCCTCAGGGAACAAGGTGAATCAATATGTTCTTATAATTGCAAGTAAGGCACAGAGTGAGCAGGGAGTACACTCCCACGCAGATCCTCAAAATCAGTTTATACCAACACGGTGTGAATTCCAGCTTTTGCTTGGGGAGATTAAGCCCGGGGTATGCCAGATTCTCCACTTCAATTGCTACTCTTTGGCTAGGAAAGACAGGCACGTTGGAATTATGTGTTATATAAGAAATTGATGTGGAAATCAGGCATTCTCCACCACTGTCTTCAGGCTCTAATGGTCCAAGCACGCATAGCTGAGCGCCAGGAATCGTTTCTACAATGTGATTGTGACGTCATATTAGGATTTTCAATACTGCACATAAAGGTAGTCTACATGAACAAACTCTTGCTACCTTACAGTAAATATCTAAGAGCAGGGAGGTGCTCATTTCCGCCCCATTCCTCAAACTGATTTCACAAGAAGCAGGTGTGACTTCCAGCTGTTTCTCTTTGAGGGAGTAATGTATGAATAACACTCCAGCTGCCATTCACTTGAATGGAGCTTGTGGTCCAAAGGAGATATCCACCCATTGATTAGCAGTCTTAGTCTGGAGATTTATGAAGTACGTCTTGTGCTTTTCTTCATTCAGATTCGAAACATCAGAACATTACCACCTTTTCTCCACCTTTTCCACGTACAAAGTGTATGGGATTTCCATAATGAGGCAGAGTTCTCAAGCACAGGGAACAGGGAGAATCAATCTGTCCCTACACTTGAAAAAAACTTACAGATTGGGCAGGAAGCACAGTCCTGCTCAGAATCTGAAAATAAGTTTATATAATAGCATCACTGTGTGAATTTCAGCATTTGCTGGGGAGATTAAGCCCCTGATAGCCCAGCTATTCCCTTTCAATTCCTTGCATATTGCTAGAAAATAGAGGCATGTGGCAATTAGGTGTGATCCAAGCCTTGCATTTGGAAAACAGGCATTTTCCAAAACTGTCCTCATTCTCTAACGATCCAAACATACAAAACAGAGGGCAAGGACTCATTTCTACAATAGGATTATGTCGTCATAATTGGACATTCACTACCACAGACAAAGGTATTCTGAAAGAACAAATTCTTGCCTCCGGGCGGTAAATGGCAAAATACAGGGAGGGAGTAATTTGCACTCTGTTTCTGAAACAGACTTCAAAAAATGCAGATCTGAGTTCCAGGTTTTCTCTTTGTTTTGTTTTTTTTTCTTTTGTTTTGCTTTCTTTTGATTTGTTTTCAGTCGGCTTCAAACTTTGTAGTTCAGGCTGTTCTTGAGCTCACTATTTAGCTCAGGCAAGTCTTGAACTCAGCAATCCTCCTACCTCTACATCCCATGACCTGGGATTAGCCGCCTGATCCACCACGCCCGGCTCCAGGCGTTTTTCATTGAGGGAGTAATCTACAAACATCACTCAACCTGCCATTGGTTTGAATGGGGCTTTTGGTCAAAAGCAGGTATCCACCTATGGAAGACAACTCCTAGTCCATTGATTTATGAAGGAGGCAGCGTGATTTACTTCATTCAGATTCTAATCATCAAAACAATACCACTGTTTCTCCACCGTTTGCCCGTACAAAGAGTGCAGGATTTCAATAATAAGGCAGAGTTCTCCTCAGGCACAGGAAACTTGGAGAATCATTCTGTCCCTACACTTGAAAATAATTTACAGAGTGAGCAGGGAGTATAGTCCCACTCAGATTCGGAAAAGCAGTTTATAGCAACACGGTGTGAATTCCAGCTTTTCCTTGGTGAGATTAAGGCCTTGATAGCACAGCTACTACCTTTCAGTTCCTTGGATAGTGCTAGAAAATAGAGGCATCTGGCAATTAGGTGTGATAAAAGCGTTTCATGTGGAAAACCTGCATTTCCATCTCTGTCTTCAGTCTCTAAAGATCCAAACATACAAAACAGTGCACAAGGACTCGTTTCTACAATGGGATTATGACGTCGTAATTGGATTTTCACTACTGCGGACAAAGGTACTGTAAAGGAACAAACTCTTGCCCCTGGGCAGTAAATGGCAAAGAGCAGGGAAGGAGTAATTTGCACTCCGTTCCTGAAACTGACTTCACAAAATGCAGATCTGAGTTCCAGGTGTTTCTCTTTGTTTTGATTTGCTTTGCATTTCTTTTTGTGATGTTCTCTCACTTTGTAGTTCAGGCTGGACTTGAGCTGACTGTGTAGCCCAGGCAAGTCTTGAACTCAGCATCCTTCCTACATCTGCCTCCCGAGAGGTGTGATTACCCACGTGATCAACCACTCCCGGGTCCAGGCATTTCTATTTGAGAGATTAATTTACGAATATCACTCCAGCTGCCATTGGCTTGAATGGGGCTTTTCCCCAAATGGAGGTATCCACCTGTGGAACAGCACTCCTAGTCCATTGATTTATGAAGGAGGCAGCGTGCTTAACTTCATTCAGTTTCTAACCATCAGAACATTACCACAGTTTCTCCACCGTTTGCCTGAACAAAGAGTGCAGGATTTCCATTATAAGGCAGAGTTCTCCTCAGTCACAGGGAACATGGAGAATCAATCTGTCTCTATTCTTGAAAATAATTCACAGAGTGAGCAGGGAGTACAGCCCCACTCAGATTCTGAAAATCCATTTATCCACCACGGTGTGACTTCCATCTATTGCTTGGGGAGATCAAGTGCCTGATATCCCAGCTACACCCTTTCACTTGCTAGGATGTTGCTAGAAAAGAGAGGCATCTGGCATTTAGGTGTGATCCAAGCCTTTCATGTGGAAAACAGGCATTTTTCACCTCAGTCTTCAGATTGTAACGATCCAAGAACACATAGCACTGTGCAAGGACTCATTTCTGCCACAGGATTGTGACACCATATTTGGACGTTAACTAACGCAGACAAAGGAACTCTCAAGGAACAAATGCTTGTCTCCTGGCCGTGAATGACAAAGAGAAGGGTGGTAGTAATTTCCACTCCATTCCTCAAACTGACTTGACCAAATGCAGGCTTCAGTTCCAGGTGCTTTGCTTTGGGTGAGTAATCAATGAATATGACGCCAGCTGCCATTTGCTTGAATGGAACTTGTGGTCAAAAGGAGATATCCACCCGTTGTATCGCACTCCTACTACAAAGATTTCCAAAGGAGGCAGTGTGCTTTTCTCCATTCAGATTCTCACCATTAGAACACTACGTCTGCTTCGACCCCTTTTGGCGGTACATACAGTGCGGAATTTTAATAAGAAGCCACAGTTCCCCGCCCCACCCCCGCCTCCGGCAACAAGTTGAATTAATATGTTCTTACACTTGCAAGTAAGGCAAAGAGTGAGCAGGGAGTACAGTCCCATGCAGATCCTCAAAATCAGTTTATAGCAACATGGTGCGCATTCCAGCTTTTCCTTGGGGAGATTTCGCCCCGGGTACCAGATTCTCCACTTCAACTGCTATTATTTGGCTAGAAAAGAGAGGTATGTTTGAATTATGTGTTATATAAGAAATTGATGTGGAAAGCAGGCATTCTCCACCACTGTCTTCAGGCTCTAACGGTCCAAACACGCATCACTGAGCACCAGGTCTCTTTTCTACAATGTTATTGTGACGCCATAATAGAACTTTCAATACTGCAGATAAAGGTAGTCTAAATGAACAAACGCTTGCGTCCTTACAGTAAATATCTAAGAGCAGGAAGGTGCTAATTTCCAACCCATTCCTCAAACTGACTTCACAAGAAACAGGTGTGACTTCCAGGTGTTTCTCTTTGAGGGAGTAATGTATGAATAACACTCCAGCTGCCATTCACTTGAATGGAGCTTGTGGTCAACAGGAGATATCCACCCATTTATTAGCAGTCTTAGTCTGGAGATTTATGAAGCACGCATCGTGCGTTTCTTCATTCAAATTCTAAACATCAGAACATTACACCATTTCTCCATATTTTCCATGTACAAAGTGTATGGGACTTCCATAATAAGGCAGAGTTCTCAGGCACAGGGAACAAGGAGAATCAATCTGTCCCTACACTTGAAAAAAACTTACAGATTGGGCAGGAAGCACAGTCCTGCTCAGAATCTGAAAATAAGTTTATATTATAGCATCACTGTGTGAATTTCAGCATTTGCTGGGGAGATTAAGCCCCTGATAGCCCAGCTATTCCCTTTCACTTCCTTGCATATTGCTAGAAAATAGAGGCATGTGGCAATTAGGTGTGATCCAAGCCTTTCATGTGGAAAACAGGCATTTTCCAACACTGTCCTCATTCTTTAATGATCCAAACACACAAAACAGAGGGCAAGGACTCATTTCTACAATGGGATTATGTCGTCACAATTGGACATTCACTACCACAGACAAAGGTACTCTAAAGGAACAAATTCTTGCCTCCAGGCGGTAAATGGCAAAGAACAGGGAAGGAGTAATTTGCACTCCGTTTCTGAAACAGACTTCAAAAAATGCAGATCTGACTTCCAGGTGTTTTTTTTTTTTCTTTTGTTTTGCTTTCTTTTGATTTGTTTTCAGTCGGCGTCTCACTTTGTAGTTCAGGCTGTTCTTGAGCTCACTATTTAGCCCAGGCAAGTCTTGAACTCATCAATCCTCCTACCTCTGCCTCCCAAGAGCTGGGATTAGCCACCTGAGCCACCACGCCTGGCTCCGGGCGTTTTTCTTTGAGGGAGTAATCTACAAATATCACTCAAGCTGCCATTGGCTTGAATGGGGCTTTTGGTCAAAAGGAGGTATCCACCTATGGAATAGCACTCCTAGTCCATTGATTTATGAAGGAGGCAGCGTGATTTACTTCATTCAGATTCTAACCATCAAAACAATACCAATGTTTCTGCACCATTTGCCCAAACAAAGAGTGCAGGATTTCCATAATAAGGCAGAGTTCTCCTCAGGCACAGCGAACACGGAGAATCAATCTGTCTCTACTCTTGAAAATAATTCAAAGAGTGAGCTGGGAGTTCAGTCCCACTCAGATTCTGAAAATTAGTTTATAGATGCCCGATGTGAATTCAAGCTTTTGCTTGGAGAGATTAAGCCCCTGATATCCCAGCTACTCCCTTTCACTTCCTTGGATATTGCTGGAAAATAGAGGCCTGTGGCAGTTACGTGTGATCCAAGACTTTCATGTGGAAAACAGGCACTTTCCACCTCTGTCTTCAGGCTCTATCGATCAAAACACACGTAGCAGTGCACAAGGACACGCTCCTATAATGGGATTAAGACGTCATAACTGGACTTTCACTCACGCAGACAAAGGTACTCTAAAGGAACAAACTCTTGCCTCCTGGCAGGAAATGGCAAAGAAAAGGTGGTAGTAATTTCCATTCCGTTCCTGAAAGTGACTTCACATGATACAGGTCAGAGTTGCAGGTGTTTCTCTTTGAGGGAGTGATCTATGTACATCACTGCATCTGCCATTCGCTTGAATGGATCTTGTGGTCAAAAGGAGATATCCACCCGTGGAATAGCACTCCTAGTCTGGAAATTTATGTAGGATGCAGTGTACTTTTTTTCATTCAGAATTTAACCATCAGAGCATTACCACTGTTTCTCAGCCGTTTGCTTTTAGAAAGAGTGTGAGATTTCCATAATAAGGCAGAGTTCTCCTCAGGCACAGGGAACATATAGAGTCAATCTGTCCCTACTCTTGAAAATAATTTACAGAGTGAGCAAGGAGTATAGTCCCACTCAGTTTCTTCAATGCGAATGTGACATCATAATAGGACTTTCATTACCGCAGACGAAGGTAGTCAAATGGAACAAACTCTTGCGTCCTTCCAGGAAATGGCTAAGAGCAGGGAGGTGCTAATTTCCACTCCATTAATCAAACTGACTTCACAAGAAGCAGGTGTGAGTTTCAGGGGTTTCTCTTTGATTGAGTAATCTATGAACATAACTCCAGCTGCCAATCGCTTGAGTGGAGCTTGTGCTCAAAAGGAGATATCCACCTATGGAATAGCACTCCTAGGCTTTACATTTATGAAGGACACAGAGTGCTTTTCTTCATTCAGATTCTAACAATAAGAATATTACCACAGTTTCTCCACCATTTGCACATACAAAGAGTGTGGGATTTCCATAATAAAGCAGACTTTTCCTCAGGCACAGGGGATATGGAGAATCAATCTGTCCCTACTCTTGAAAATAATTTACAGAGTGAGCAAGGAGTACAGTCCCACTCAGATCTGAAAATCAGTTTAGAGCAACACGGTTTGAATTCCAGCTTTGGCTAGAGGAGTTTAAGCCACTGATATCCCAGCTACTCCCTTCAACTTCATTGGATATTGCTAGAAAATAGAGGCATCTGGCAATTATGTGTGATCCAAGGCTTTCATGTGGAAAACAGGCATTTTCCATCTCAGTCATCAGTCTCTAAATATCCAAACACACAAAACAGTGCGCAAGGACTCGTTTCTACAAAGGGATTATGACGTTGTAATTGGACTTTCACTACCGCAGACAAAGGTACTCTAAAGTAACAAACCTTTGCCTTCAGGCAGTAAATGACAAAGAGCAGGGAGGGAGTCATTTTCAGTCCATTCCTGAAACTGACTTCACAAAATGCAGATCTGAGTTCCAGGTGTTTCCCTTTGTGCTCTTTGTTTTGCTTTGTTTGTTTTTTACAGACAGTATCTCACTTTGTACTTCAGGCTGGACTTGAGCTCACTAAGTAGGCCAGGCAAGCCTTGAACTCTGCAATCCTGCTACATCTGCCTCCCGAGAGCTGGGTTTACCCACGTGAGGCACCACGCCTGTCTCCAGGCATTTCTCTTTGAGGGAATAATCTACGAATATCACTCTAGCTGTCATTGGCATGAATGGGGCTTTTGGTCAAAAGGAGGTATCCACCTGTGGAATAGCACTCCTAGTCCATTGATTTATGAAGGAGGCAGCATGCTTTACTTCATTCAGATTGTAAACATCAGAATATTACCACGGCTTCTCCACCATTTGCCCGTACAAATAGTGCACTATTTCCATAATAAGGCAGAGTTCTCCTCAGGCACACTGAACATGGAGAATCAGTCTGACCCTACACTTGAAAACAACTCAGAGTTGGCAGGGAGTACAGTCCCACTCAGATTCTGAATGTCAGAATACAGGAACACGGTGTGAATTCATGCTTTTACTTGTGTAGATTGAGCCTCTGATATCCCAGCTAGTCGTTTGGACTTCCTTGGATATGGCTAGGAAATAGAGGCATATGGCATTTAGGTGTGATGCAATACTTTCATGTGGAAAACAGGCATTTTCAACCTCTGTCTTCAGGCTCTAACGATCCAAACACACATAGCAGTGCACAAGGATTAATTACTACAATGGGATTATGACGTCATAATTGAACTTTCACTACCAGAGACAAAGGTACTCTAAAGCAACAAACTCTTACCTCCTGGTGGTAAACATCAAAGAGAACGTTGGTTGTACTTTACACTCCATTCTTGAACCTGACTTCACAAGATGCAGGTCTGAGTTAAAGGTGCATCTCATTGAGGGAGTAATCAATGAATATCACTGCATCTGCCATTCACTTGAATGGAGCTTTTGGTCACAAGGACATATCCACCCATGGAATAGCACTCCTAGTCTGGAGACTTATGAAGGATGCAGTGTGCTTTTCTTCATTCAGATTGTAACAATAAGTACATTACCACTGTTTCTCCTCCGTTTGCCCATACAAAGAGTGCAGGATTTTGATAATAAGGCAGAGTTCTCCTCAGGCACAGGGAACTTGGAGAATCAATCTGTCCCTACTCTTGAAAATAATTTACAGAGTGAGCAGGGAGTATAGTCCCACTCAGATTCGGAAAAGCAGTTTATAGCAACACGGTGTGAATTCCAGCTTTTCCTTGGTGAGATTAAGGCCTTGATAGCACAGCTACTACCTTTCAGTTCCTTGGATAGTGCTAGAAAATAGAGGCATCTGGCAATTAGGTGTGATATAAGCGTTTCATGTGGGAAACCTGCATTTCCATCTCTGTCTTCAGTCTCTAAAGATCCAAACACACAAAACAGTGCACAAGGACGCGTTTCTACAATGAGATTATGACGTCGTAATTGGACTTTCACTATCGCGGACAAAGGTACTCTAAAGGAACAAACTCTTGCCTCTAGGCAGTAAACGGCAAAGAGCAGGAAAGGAGTAATTTGCTCTCCTTTTCTGAAACTGACTTCACAAAATACAGATCTGAGTTCCAGGTGTTTCTCTTTGTTTTGTTTTGTTTTGTTTTGCTTTGCTTTGCTTTTTGTTTTGTGTGATGTTGACTCTCTTTGTAGTTCAGGCTAGCCTTGAGCTCACTGTGTAGCACAGGCAAGTCTCGAACTCAGCAATCCTCCTACCTCTGCCTCCCGAGAGTTGTGATTACCCGCATGAGCCACCACGCCCGGCTCCAGGCCTTTCTCTTTCAGGGAGTAATCTATGAATATCACTCCAGCTGCCATTGGCTTGAATGGGGCTTTTGGTCAAATGGAGGTATCAAGCTGTGTAACAGCACTCCTAGTGCATTGATTCATGAAGGAGGCAGCGTGCTTAACATCATTTAGTTTCTAACCATCAGAACATTACCACTGTTTCTCCACCGTTTGCCCGAACAAAGAGTGCAGGATTTACATCATAAAACAGAGTTCTCCTCAGGCACATGGAACATGGAGAATCACTCTGTCTCTACTCTTGAAAATAATTCACGGAGTGAGCTGGGAGTACAGTCCCACTCAGATTCTGAAAATCCATTTTACCACCACGGTGTGAATTCTATCTTTTGCTTGGGGAAATTAAGCGCCTGATATCTCAGCTACTCCCTTTCACTTGCTAGGATGTTGCTAGAAAAGAGAGGCATCTAGCATTTAGGTGTGATCCGAGACTTTCATGTGGAAAACAGGCATTTTCCACCTCAGTCTTCAGATTCTAACGATCCGAAAACACATAGCACTGCGCAAGGACTCATTTCTGCCACGGGATTATGACATCGTAATTGCACTTTCACTACCACAAACTAAGGAACTCTCAAGGAACAAACGCTTGTCTCCTGGCAGTGAATAACAAAGAGAAGGGTGGTAGTAATTTCCACTCCGTTCCTCAAACTGACTTGACCAAAAGCAGGTCTCAGTTCCAGGTGTTTTTCTTTGGGTGAGTAATCTACGAATATGACGCCAGCTGCCATTCACTTGAATGGAACTTGTGGTCAAAAGGAGATATCCACAGGTTGTATAGCACTCCTACTACAGAGATTTCCAAAGGAGGCAGTGTGCTTTTCTCCTTTCAGATCCTCACCATTAGAACATTACGTCTGTTTCTACCCCTTTTGGCCGTACAAAGAGTGCGGGATTTTAATAATTAGCCACAGTTCCCCGCCCCCCACCTCAGGGAACAAGGTGAATCAATATGTTCTTACCCTTGCAAATAAGGCACAGAGTGAGCAGGGAGTACGATCCCACGCAGATACTCAAAATCAGTTTATAGCAACACGGTGTGAATTCCAGCTTTTGCTTGGGGAGATTAAGCCCAGTGTACCCCAGATTCTCCACTTCAACTGCTATTATTTGACTAGAAAAGAGAGGCATGTTGGAATTAGGTGTTATGTAAGAAATTGATGTGGAAAGCAGGCATTTTCCACCTCTGTCTTCATGCTCTAACGGTCCAAACATGCATAACTGTGCACCAGGACTCGTTTCTACAATGTGATTGTGATGTCATAATAGGACTTTCACTACTGCAGATAAAGGTAGTCTAAATGAACAAACACTTGCATCCTTGCAGTAAATATCTAAGAGCAGGGAGTTGCTAATTTCCACCTCGTTCCTCAAACTGACTTCAGAAGAAGCAGGTGTGAGTCCAGGTGTTTCTCTTTGAGGGAGTAATGTATGAATATCACTCCAGCTGCCATTCGCTTGAATGGAGCTTGTGGTCAAAATTAGAAATACACCAATGGAACAGTACTCTTAGTCTTTACATTTTTGAAGGATGCAGTGTGCTTTTCCTCATTCAGATTCTAACGATGACAACATTAACACTGTTTCTCCACCGTTTGCCCACACAAAGACTGCGGGATTTCCATAATAAGTAAGAGTTCTCCTCAGGCACAGGGAACATGGAGAATCAATCTGTCCCTACTCTTGAAAATATTTTAGAGAGAACAGGGAGCACAGTGCCACTCAGATTCTGAAAATTAGTTTACAGCAAAACGGTGTGAAGTCCAGCTTTTGCTTGGGGAGATTAAGCCCCCGATGTCCCAGCTACTTGCTTTCACTTCGTTGCATATTGCTAGAAAATAGAGGCATCTGGTAATTAGGTGTGATCAAATACTTTCATGTGGGAATCAGGCATTTTCCATCTCTGTCTTCAGTCTCCAGCTATCCAAACAGACAAAACAGTGCACAACCCCTCATTTCTACACCAGGATTATGACGTCATAATTGGACTTTCACTACCGCAGACAAGGGTACTCTAAAGGAACAAACTTTTGCCTCCTGGCGGTAAACAGAAAGAGAAAGTTGGTAGTAATTTCCACTCCATTCCTGAAAGTGACTTCACAAGAAGCAGGTCTGAGTGCCAGGTGTCTCTATTTGAGGGAGTAATCGATGAATACCACTGCATCTGCCATTCACTTGAATGAAGCTTGTGGTCAAAAGGAGATAGCCACTCGTGGAATAGCACTCCTAGTCTGGAAATTTATGAATGACGCAGTGTGCTTTTTTCATTCAGATTCTAACCATCAGAACATTACCACTGTTTCTCCACCGTGTGCCCATACAAAGGGTTCGGGATTTCAATAATAAGGCAGATTTCTCCTCAGACCCAGAGAACATGGAGAATCAATCTGTTCCTACTCTTGAAAATAATTCACAGAGTGAGCAGGGAGTACAGTCCCACTCAGATTCTGAAAATCAGTTTATTCAACACAGTGTGAATTCCAGCTTTTGCTTGGGGAGATTATGCCCCTCATATCCCAGCTATGCCCTTTCACATGCTAGGATGTTGCTTGAAAAGAGAGGCATCTGGCAATTAGGTGTGATCCAAGGGTTTCATGTGGAAAACAGGCATTTTCCACCTCCGTTTTCAGGCTCTAACGATCCAAGAACACATAGCACTGTGCAAGGACTTGTTTCTGCCACGGCATTATGACATCATAATTGGACTTTCACTACCGCAGACAAAGGTACTCTCAAGGAACAAACGCTTGTCGCCTGGCGGTGAATGAAAATGAAAGGGGTCATAGTAATTTCCACTCCGTTCCTGAAACTGACTTCAACAAAAGCAGGTCTGAGTTCCAGGATTTTTTCTTTGGGGGAGTAATGTACGAATATGACGCCAGCTGCCATTCGCTTGAATGGACCTTGTGGTCAAAAGGAGATATCCACCCGTGGAATAGCACTCCTACTACAGAGATTTCCGAAGTAGGCAGTGTGCTTTTCTCCATTCAGATTCTAACCATTAGAACATTACGTCTGTTTCTCCACCTTTTGGCCATACAGAGAATGTGGGATTTTTATAAGAAGCCACAGTTCTCCCCTGGCACAGTGAACAAGGAGAATCAATTTGTTCTTACACTTGCAAATAAGGCACAGAATGGGCAGGGAGTACAGTCCCACTCAGATTCTCAAAATCAGTTCGTAGCAACACAGTGTGAATTCCAGCTTTTGCTTGGGGAGATTAAGTCCCGGGTATCCCAGATTCTCCACTTCAATTGCTAATATTTGGCTAGAAAAGAGAGGTGGTTGGGGCCAGAGGATTAGCCCAGTTGTTCCGGCGCCTGCCTCGCACGTGTAAGGTCCTGAGTTCAGTTCAGTCCCCAGTAACCACATACTATGATGGGCGTGGTGACTCACGCCCACCAACAATCAATACCACATACTGCAGTGCCGGGCGTGGTGGCTTATGCTTGTACTCCCAGCACTCGGGAGGCAGAGATGAGTATTGCTGATTTCGAGGCTTGCCTGTGCTACATATTGAGTTCAGTGCCAGCCTGAACTACAAAGCGAGACCCTGTCTCAAAAAATAAAATAAAATAAAAAAGAGAGGCATATTGGAATTAGGTGTTATCCAAGAAATTGATGGGGAAAACAGGCATTTTCCATCTCTGTCTTCAATCTCTAATGATGCAAACACACAAAACAGTGTGCAAGGACTCATTTCTACAATGGGATTATGATGTCATAATTGGACTTTCACTACTGCAGACAAAGGTATTATAAAGGAACAAACTCTTGCCTCCGGGTGGTAAATGGCAAAGAGCAGGGAGGGAGTAATTTGCACTCCGTTCCTGAAACTGATTTCACAAAAATGGACATCGGCATTCCAGGTGTTCCTCTTTTTTGTTTTTTTGTTTTGTTTTGTTTTGTTTTGTTTTGTTTTGTTTTGTTTTGTTTTGTTTTCAGACAGCATCTCTCTTTGTAGTTCAGGCTGGACTTGAGCTCACTATGTAGTCCAGGCAAGCCTCAAATTCAGCAATCCTCCTACCTCTGCCTCCCATGAGCTGGGATTACCCACGTGAGCCACCATGCCTGGCTCCAACCGTTTCTCTTTGAGGGAGTAATCTCCAAATATCACTCCAGCTGCCATTGGCTTGAGTGGAGCTTTTTGTCAAAAGGAGGTATCCACCTGTGGAATATCACTCCTAGTCCATTGATTTATGAAGGGGTCAGCGTGCTTTACTTCATTCAGATTCTAACCATCAGAACATTACGACTGTTTCTCCACCATTTGCCCGAAAAAAAAGTACAGGATTTCTATAATAAGGCAGAGTTCTCAGGCACAGGGAACATGGAGAATCAATCTGTCCCTACTCTTGAATGTAATTCACAGAGTGAGCAGGGAGTACAGTCCCACCCAGATTCTCACAATCAGCTTTAGCTATGCGGTATGAATTCAAGGTTTTACTTGGGGAGATTAAGCCCCTGATATCCCAGCTACTCCCTTTCACTTCCTTGGACATTGCTAGAAAATAGAGGCATGTGGCAATTAGGTGTAATCCAAGACTTTCATGTGGAATACAGGCATTTTCCACCTCTGTCTTCAGGCTCTAATGATCCAAACACATATAGCAGTGTGCAAGGACTCATTTCTACAAGGGGATTATGACGTCATAATTGGACTTTCACTACCCCAGACAAAGGTATTCCAAAGGAACAAACTTGCCTCCTGGCAGTAAATGGCAAAGAGAAAGGTGTAGTAATTTCCCCTCCATTCCTGAAACTGACTTCACAAGAAGCAGGTCTGAGTTCCAGGTGTTTCTCTTCGAGGGAGTAATCTATGAATATCACTGCATCTGCCATTCACTTCAGTGGAGCTTGTGGTCAAAAGGAGATATCCACCCGTGGGGTAGCAGTCCTAGTCTGGAGATTTATGAAGGACTCAGTGTGCTTTTCTTCAATCAGATTCTAACCATGAGAACATTAGCACTGTTTCTCCACCGAGTGCCCGTACAAAGAGTGCAGGATTTCCATAATAAGGCAGCTTTCTCCTCAGACACAGGGAACATGGAGAATGAATCTTTCCATAATCTTGAAAATAATTTACAGAATGAGCAAGGATTACAGACCCACTCAGATTCTGAACATCAGTTTACAGCAACACGGTGTGAATTCCAGCTTTTGCTTGGGGAGATTAATCACGTGATATCCCAGCTACTCCCTTTCACTTCCATGGATATTGCTAAAAAATAGAGGCATCTGCCAATTAGGTGTGAACTAAGCCTTTCGTGTGGAAAACAGACATTTTTCCATCTCTGTCTTCAGTCTCTAACGATCCAAACACACAAACTCTATGCAAGGACTAGTTTCAACAATTGGATTATGACGTCATAATTTGACTTTCACTACCACAGACAAAGGTACTCTAAAGGAACAAACTCTTGCTACGGGCGGTGAAAGGCAAAGAGAAGGGTTGGAGTAATTTACACTCCATTCCTGAAAATGACTTTACCAAATGTAGATCTGAGTTCCAGGGGTTTCTGTTTCTTTGTTTTGTTTTGTTTTGTTTTGTTTTCAGACGGCGTTTCCCTTTGTAGTTCAGACTGGCCTTGAGTTCACTATGTAGCTCAGGCAAGCCTCGAAGTCAGCAGTCCTCCTACCTTGCTCCTGATAGATGGGATTACTCGAGTGAGCCAACACGCCAGCCTCCAGGCGTTTCTCTTTGAGAGAGTAATCTACGGATAATCACTCCAGCTGCCATTGGCTTGATTGGGGTTTTTTGTCAAAAGGAAGTATCCACCTGTGGAATACCACTCCTAGTCCATTGATTTATGAAGGAGGCAGCATGCTCTACTTCATTCAGATTCTAACCATCAGAACAGTACCAGAGTTTCTCCACCATTTGCCTGTACAAAGAGTGCAGGATTTCCATAATAAGGCAGAGTTCTACTCAGGGAATGGGAACATGGAGAATCTATCTGTCCATACTCTTGAAAATAATTCACAGAGTGAGCAGGGAGTAGAGTCCCACTCAGATTCTGAAAATCAGTTTATATCTACATGGTGTGAATTCGGGCTTTTGCTTGGGGAGATTAAGCCCCTGATATCCGAACTACTCCCTTTCACTTGCTAGGATGTTCCTAGAGAAGAGAGGCATATGACAAATAGGTGTGATCCCAGCCTTTCATGTGGAAGACAGGCATTTTCCACCTCCGTCTTCAGGCTCTAACGTTCCAAAAGCACTTAGCAGTGTGCAAGGACTCATTTCTGCAATGGGATTATGACATCATAATTGGACTATCACTACCACAGACAAAGGCACGCTAAAGGAACAAATGCTTGTCTCCTGGCGGTGAATGACAAAGAGATGGGCGGTAGTAATTTCCACTCTGTTCCTGAAACTGACTTCACCAAAAGCAGGTCTGAGTTCCAGGTGTTTTTCTTTGGGGGAGTAATCTACAAATATGAAGCCAGCTGCCATTCGCTTGAATGGAACTTGTGGTCAAAAGGAGATATCCACCCATGGCATAGCATTCCTACTACAGAGATTTCTGAAGGAGGCAGTGTGCTTTTCTCCATTCTGATTCTAACCATTAGAACATTATGTCTGTTTCTCCACCTCTTGGCCGTACATAGAATGTGGGATTTTAATAAGTAGGCACAGTTCTCCACCGACACAGGGAACAAGCAGAATCAATTTGTTCTTACACTTGCAAATAGGGCACAGAGTGAGCAGGGAGTACAGTCCCACTCGGATTCTCAAAATCAATTTATAGCAACACGGTGTGAATTTCAGATTTTGCTCGGGGAGATTAAGCACCGGGTATCCCATATTCTCCAAATCAATTGTTAATATTTGGCTAGAAAAAAGAGGCATGTTGGAATTAGGTATTATCCAACAAATTGATGTGGATAATTGTCATTTTCCACCTCTGTCTTCAGGCTCCAATGGTCCAAACACACACAGCAGTGTGCCAGGACTCATTTCTACAATGCAATTGTAAGGTCATAATAGGACTTTCACTACCACAGACAAGGGTAGTCTAAAGGAACAAACTCTTGCGTCCTTGCAGTACATGGCAAAGAGTGGGGAGGTGCTAATTTCCACTGGGTTCTGCAAACTGACTTCAAAAGAAGCAGGTCTGAGTTCCAGGTGTTTCTCTTTGAGGAAGTAATCTATGAATATAACTGCATCTGCCATTCACTTGAATGGAGCTTGTGGTCAAAAAGAGATATCCTCCCATGGAATAGCTATCCTAGTATGGAGATTTATGAAGGACGCAGTGTGCTTTTTTCATTCAGATTCTAACCATCAGATCATTACTACTGTTTCTCCACATTGTGCCCATACAAAGAGTGCAGGATTTCAATAATAAGGCAGGGTTCTTCTCAGGCACCAGGAACGTGGATAATTGATTTGTTCCTACTCTTGAAAATAATGCACAGAGTGAGCAGGGAGTACAGTCCAAGTCAGATTCTGAAAATCAGTTTATCCAACACGGTGTGAATTCGAGCTTTTCCTTGGGGAGATTAAGCCCCTGATATCCCAGGTACTCCCTTTCACTTGCTAGGATGTTGCTAGAAAAGAGAGGAATCTGTCAAGTAGGTGTGATCCAAGCCTTTCATGTGAAAAACAGGCATTTTGCACTTCCGTCTTCAGGCTCTAACGGTCCAAAAACACATAGCGGTGCACCAGGTCTCATTTCTGCAATCGGATTATGGTGTCATAATAGTACTTTCACTCCCACAGACAAAGTTACTCTAAAGGAACAAAAGCTTCTGTCCTGGTGGTGAATGACAAAGAGAAGGCTCGTAGTAATTTCCACTCCATTCCTGAAACTAACTTCAACAAAAGCAGGTCTGAGTTCCAGGTGTTTTTCTTTGGGGGAGTAATCTATGAATATGACATCAGCTGTCATTTGCTTGAATGCACCTTGTGGTCAAAAGGAGATATCCACCTGTGGAATAGCACTTCTACTACAGAGATTTCCGTAGGGGGCAGTGTGCTTTTCTCCATTCAGATTCTAACCATTAGAACATTAAATCTGTTTCTCCACCTTTTGGCTGTACAAAGAGTGTGGGATTTTAATAAGAAGCCACATTTCTCCCCTGGCACAGGGAACAAGGAGAATCAATTCGTTCTTACACTTGAAAATAATTCACAGAGTGAGCAGGGAGTATAGTCCCACTCAGATTCTGAAAATCAGTTTATAGCAACACGGTGTTAATTCCAGCTTTTGCTTGGGGAGATTAACTCAGGGTACCCCAGATTCTCACTTCAGTTGCTAATATTGCACTAGAAAAGAGAGGCATGTTGGAATTAGGTGTGATCCACGACTTTCATGTGGAAAACAGGCATTTTCCACCTCTGTCTTCAGGCTCTAACGATTGAAACACACATAGCAGTACGTAAGGACTCATTTCTACAACGCGATTGTGAAGTCATAATCAGACTTTCCCTACCACAGACAAAGGTAGTCTAAAGGAACAAACTCTTGCGTCCTTGCAGTAAATGGATAAGAGCAGGGAGGTGCTTATTTCCACTCAGTTCCTCAAAATGACTTCACAAGAAGCATGTGTGAGTTCCAGGTGTTTCTCTTTGAGGGAGTAATCTATGAATATCACTACAGCTTCCATTCGCTCGAATGGAGCTTGTGGTCAAAAGGAGATATCCACCCATGGAATAGCACTCCTAGTCTTTACATTTTTGAAGGACGCAGTGTTCTTTTCTTTATTCAGATTCTAATCATCAGAACATTACCAGAGTTTCTCCACTGTATGCACATAAAAAGAGTGCTAGATTTCCACAATAAGGCAGAATTCTCCTCAGGCACAGGGAGCATGGAGAATCAATCTGTCCCTACCATTGAAAATAATTTACAGAGTGAGCAGGGAGTACACTCCCACTCTGATTCTGGAAATCAGTTTATAGCAACGCGGTATGAATTCCAGCTTTGGCTTCGGGAGATTAATCCCCTGATATCCCAGGTACTCCCTTTCACTTGCTAGGATGTTGCTAGAAAATAGAGGCATCTGGCAATTCGGTGTTGTCCAAGACTTTCATGTGGAAAACAGGCATTTTTCCTTCTCTGTCTTCAGTCTCTAACGATCCAAACACACAAAACAGTGTGCAAGGACTCGTTTCTACAACGGGATTATGACACCATAATTGGACTTTCACTACCGCAGACAAAAGTACTCTAAAGGAACACACTCTTGCCTGCAGGCGTTCAACAGCAAAGAGTAGGGAGGGAGTGATTTGCACTCCATTCCTGAAACTGACTCCTCAAGAAGCAGGTCTGAGTTCCAGGTGTTTCTCTTTGAGGGAGTAATCTATGAATATAACTGCATCTGCCATTCCCTTGAATGGAACTTGTGGTAAAATAGAGATATCCACCCAAGGAATAGCACTCCTACTCTGGAAATTTATGAAGGACACAGTGTGCTTTTCTTTATTCAGATTCTAACCATCAGAACATTACCACAGTTTTTCCACCGTGTGCCTGTACAAAGAGTGCGGGATTTCAATAATAAGGCAGAGTTCTCCTCAGGCACAGGGAACATGGATAATCAGTCTGTTCTTACTCTTAAAAATAATGCACAGTGAGCAGGGTGTACGGTCCCAGTCAGATTCTGAAAATCAGTTTATCCAACATGGTGTGAATTCCAGCTTTTCCTTGGGGAGATTTAGCCCCTGATATCCCAGCTAATCCATTTCACTTGCTAGAATGTTGCTAGAAAAGAGAGGCATCCGGCAATTAGGTGTTATCCAAGACTTTCATATGGAGAACAGGCATTTTTTCCTTCCGTTATCAGGCTCTAATGGTCCTAAAACACATAGCAGTGTGCAATTACTTGTTTCTGCAACGGTATTATGGTGTCATAATTGGACTAAACTCCCAAAGACAAAGGTACTCTAAAGAAACCAATACTTTTCTCCTGGCGGTGAATGACAAAGAGAAGGGTGGTAGTAATTTCTGCTCTGTTCCTGAAACTGACTTCACCAAAAGCAGGTGTGAGTTCCAGGTGTTTTTCTTTGGGGGAGTAATCTACGAATATGATGCCAGCTGCCATTCTCTTGAATTTAACTTGTGGTCAACTGGAGATATCCACCCATGGAATAGCATTGCTACTTCAGAGATTTCCGAAGGAGGCAGTGTGCTTTTCTGCATTCATATTCTAACCAGTAGAACATTACGTCTGTTTCTCCACCTTGTGGCCATACCAAGAGTGCGAGATTTTAATAAGAAGCCCCAGTTCTACCCCGGCACAGGGAAAAAGGAAAATCAATTTGTTCTTACACTTGTAAATAGGGCTCAGAGTGAGCAGGGAGTACAGTCCCACTCAGGTTCTCAAAATCAGTTTATTGCAACACGGTGTGAATTCTAGCTTTTGCTTGGGGAGATTAAGCCCCTGATATCCCAGCTACTCCCTTTCACTTCATTGGATACTGCTAGAAAATAGAGGCATGTAGCAATTAGTTTTAATCCAAGCCTTTCATGTGGAAAACAAGAATTTTCCACCTCTGTCTTCAGGCTGTAATGATCCAAACACGCAAAACAGTGCTTAAGGACTCGTTTCTACAACAGGATTATGGTGTCATATTTTGAAATTCACTACCACAGACAAAGGTACTCTAAAGGAACAAACTCTTGCTTCCTGGAGTAAATGGCAAAGAGAAAGGTGGTAGTAATTTCTACTCCATTCCTGAACCTGACTTCACAAGAAGAAGGTCTGAGTTCCAGGTGTTTCTCGTTGAGGGAGTAATCTACGAATATCACTGCATCTGCCATTCACTTGAATGGAGCTTTTGGTTAAAAGGAGATAACCACCCGTGGAATAGTACGCCAATCTGGAGATTTAAGAAGGATGCAGTGTGCTTTTCAACTTTGAGATTCTAATCATCAGAACATTACCACTGTTTCTCCACTGTGTGCACGTACAAAGAGTGTGGGATATGAATAATAAGGCAGAGTTCTCCTTAGACATAGGGAACATAGAGAATCAATCTGTCCCTACACTTGAAAATAACTTACACTGTGAGAAGGAGGTACAGTCCCACTTAGATTCTCAAAAATCAGTTTGTAGCAACACGGTGTAAATTCCAGCATTTGCTTGGGGAGTTTAAGCCCCGGATATCTCAGGTTCTCCGCTTCAATTGCTAATATTTCGCTAGAAAAGAGAGGCATGTTCGAATTAGGAGTCATCCAAGAAATTGATGTGGAAATCAGGCTTTTTTCACCTCCTTCTTCAGGCTCTAACGGTCTAAACACACATAGCACTGCCCAAAGACTCATTTCTAGAATGGGATTATGACATCATAATTGGATTTTCAAAGGTGCAGACCAAGGTACTCTAAAGGAACAAACTCTTGCTTCCTGGCAGAAAATGGCAAAGGAAAGGTGGTTGTAATTTCCACTCTGTTCCTGAAACTGACTTCAAAAGAAACAGGTCTGTGTTCCAGGTGTTTATATTTGAGGGAGTATTCTATGAATATCACTGATTCGCCATTCGACGGAATGGAGCTTGTGGTCAAAAGGCGATATCCATGCATGGAATAGCAGTACTAGTCTGCAGATTTATGAAGGACGTAGTGTGATTTTCTTTATTCACATTATAACAATCAGATCATTACCACTGTTTCTGACCGTTTGCCCATACAAAGAGCGTGGGATTTCCATAATAAGCAGAGATCTCCTCAGGCACAGGGAACATGGAGAATCAATCTGTCCCTACACTTGAAAATAAATTACAGAGTGAGCAGGGAGTCCAGTCCCATTCAGATACAGAAAATTAGTTTATTAGCTACATGGTGTGAATTCCAGCTTTTGCTTGGGGAGATTAATCCCCTGATATCCCAGCTACTCCCTTTCAATTCCTTGGATATTGCTAGAAAATAGAGGCATCTGGCAATAAGGTGTTATCCAAGCCTTTCATGTGGAAAACAGACATTGTCCATCTCTGTCCTCAGTTTCTAACAATCCAAACACACAAAACAGTGCGCAAGGACTAGCTTCTATAATGGGATTATGACATCATAATTGGACTTTCACTGCCGAAGACAAAGGTACTCTAAAGGCACAAACTTGCCTCTGGGCGGTAAACTGCAAAGAGCAAGGCGGGAGTAATTTGCACTGAGTTCCTGAAAATAACTTCACAAATGCAGATCTGTGTTCCAGGTGTTTCTCCTTGCTTGTTTTGTTTTGTTTTGTTTGTTTTTAGACAGCGTCTCACTTTGTAGGTCAGGCTGGCCTTGAGCTCACTATGTAGCCCAGGCAAGCCTCGAACTCAGAAATCTTCCTACCTCTGCCTCCCAAGACCTGGGATTACCCTCATGAGCCACCAAGACTGACTCCAGGTGTTTCTCTTTGAGGGAGTATTCTACGAATATCACTCCAGCTGCTATTGGCTTGAATGGGGCTTTTGGTCAAAAGGAGGTATCCACATGTGGAATAGCACTCCTGGCCCATTGATTTTTGAAGGAGGAAGCGTGCTTTACTTCATTCAGATTCTAACCATCAGAACATTGCCACTGTTTCTCCACCATTTGCCTGTAGAAAGAGTGCGGGATTTCCATAATAAGGCAGAGTTTTCCTCAGGCACAGGGAACATGGAGAGTCAATCTGTCCCTACTCTTGAAAATAATTCACAGAGTGAGCAGGGAGTGCAGTCCCACTCAGATTCTGAAAATCAGTTTATAGCTACATGGTGTGAAATCCAGCTTTTGCTTGGGGAGATTAAGCCCCTGATATCCCAGCTACTCCCTTTCACTTGCTAGGATGTTGCTAGAAAAGAGAGGCATCTGGCAATTAGGTATGATCCAAGCCTTTCATGTGGAAAACAGGCACTTTCCACCTCTGTCTTCAGGCTGTAACATCCAAACACACAGAGCAGTGCACCAGGACTCGTTTCTACAACAGGATTATGACGTCATAATTGGACTTTCACTACCTCAGCAAAGGTACTCTAAAGGAACAAAGACTTGTCTCCTGGTGGTGAACGACAAAGAGAAGGGTCCTAGTAATTTCCACTCCCTTTCTGAAACTGACTTCACCTAAAGCAGGTCTGAGTTCCAGGAGTTTTTCTTTGGGGGAGTAATCTATGAATATGACGCCAGCTGCCATTCGCTTGAATGGACCTTGTAGTCAAAAGGAGATATCCACCCGTGGAATAGCACTACTACTACAGAGATTTCCAAAGGAGGTAGTGTGCTTTTCTCCATTCAGATTCTAACCATTAGAACATTATGTCTGTTTCTCCACATTTTGGCCGTACAAAGAGTCCAGGATTTTAATAAGAAGCCACAGTTCTCCCCGGCACAGGGAACAAGGAGAATCAATTTGTTCTCACACTTGCAAATAAGGCACAGAGTGAGCAGGTAGTATAGTCCCACTCAGATTCTCAAAATCAGTTTATAGCAACACGGTGTGAAGTCAAGCTTTTGCTTGGATAGATTAATCCCCAGGTATCCCAGATTCTCCACTTCAATTGCTAATATTTGGCTAGAAAAGGGAGCCATGTTGGAATTAGTTGGTATCCAAGAAATTGATGTGGAATACAGGCATTTTCCACCTCTTTCTTCAGGCTCTAACGGTCCAAACACAATTAGCAGTGTGCCAGGACTCATTTCTACAATGCGAATGTGACGTCATGATAGGACTTTCACTACTGCAGACAAAGGTAGTCTAAAGGAACAAACTCTTGTGTCCTTGCAGTAAATGGCTAAGAGCAGGGAGGTGCTAATTTCCACTCTGTTCCTCAAACTGACTTCACAAGAAGCAGGTGTGATTTCCAGGTGTTTGAGGGAGTAATCTATGAATATCACACCGGCTGCCATTCATTCCATTGAGTGGAGCTTGTAGTCAAAAGGAGATATCCACACGTGGAGTAGCACTCCTAGTACAGAGATTTCCAAAGGAGGCAGTGTGCTTTTCTCCATTCAGATTCTAACCGTTAGAACATTATGTCTGTTTCTCCACGTTTTGCCCGTACAAAGATTGCAAGATTTTAACAAGAAGCCACAGTTTTCCCCCGGCCCAGGGAACAAGGAGAATCAATTTGTTCTTACACTTGCAAATAAGGCACAGAGTGAGCAGGGAGTACAGTCCCACTCAGATTCTCAAAATCAGTTTATAGCAACACGGTGTGAATTCCAGTTTTTGTTTGGGGAGATTAAGCACCGGGTATCCCAGATTCTCCACTTCACTTGCTAATATTTGGCTAGAAAAAGAGGCTTGTTGGAATTAGGTGTTATCCAAGAAATTGATGTGGAAAAAAGTCATTTTCCACCTCTGTCTTCAAGCTCTAACGGTTCAAACACACATACCAGTGTTCCAGAACTCGCTTCTACAAGATGATTGTGACACCATAATAGGACCTTCACTTCCGCAGACAAAGGTAGTCTAAAGGAACAAACTTGCTCCTTGCAGTAAATGGCTAAGAGCAGGGAGGTGCTAATTTCCACTCCGTTCCTCAAAATGACTTCAGAAGAAACAGCTCTGAGTTCCAGGTGTTTCTCTTTGAGTGAGTAATCTATGAATATCACTGCATCTCCCATTCACTTGAATGGATCTTATGGTCAAAAGGAGATATCCACCCGTGGAATAGCACTCCTAGTCTGGAGATTTATGAAGGATGCAGCGTGCTTTTATTCATTCAGATTCTATCCATCAGAACATTACCACTATTTCTCCACTGTGTGCCCATACAAAGAGCGCGGGATTTCAATAATAGGGAAGAGTTCTCAGGCACAGGGATCATGGTTAATCAATCTGTTCCTGCTCTTGAAAAGATTTCAGAGTGAGCATGGAGTACAGTCCCTCTCAGATTCTGGAAATCAGTTTATCCAACACGGTGTGAATTCTTGCTTTTGCTTGGGGAGATTAAGCCCCTGATATCCCAGCTACTCCCTTTCACTTCCTTGGATAATGCTAGAAAATAGGGTCCTCTGGCAATTAGTTGTGATCCATTCCTTTCGTGTGGAAAACAGGCATTTTCCACCTGTGTCTTCAGGATCTAATGATCCAAACACACATAGCAGTGCTCAAGGACTCATTTCTACAACAGGATTATGATGTCATAAATGGACTTTCACTACCGCAGACAAAGGTACTCTCAAGGAACAAACGCTTGTCTCCTGGCGGTGTAGGACAAAGAGAAGGGTGGTACTATTTTCCATACCATTCCTGAAACTGACTTCACCAAAAGAAAGTCTGAATTCCAGGTGTTTTTTCTTTGGGGGAGTAATCTACAAATATGACGCCAGCTGCCATTCGCTTGATTGGAACGTGTGGTCAAAAGGAGATATCCACCCGTGGAATCGCACTCCTTCTACAGAGATTTCCGAAGGAGGCAGTGTGTTTTTTCCATTCAGATTCTAACCACTGGAACATTACGTCTGTTTCTCGACCTTTTGGCCATAAAAAGAGTGGTGGACTTTAATAAGAAGCCACAGTTCTCCCCTGGCACAGGGAACAAGGAGAATCAATTTGTTTTTACACTTGCAAATAAAGCACAGAGTGAGCACCGAGTACAGTCCCACTCAGATACTCAAAATCAGTTTATAGCAACATGGTGTGAATTCCAGGTTTTGTTTCAGGAGATTAAGCCCCAGGTATCCCAGATTCTCCACTTCAATTGCGAATATTTGGCTAGAAAAGAGAGGCGTGTTGGAATTATGTGTTATCTGAGAAATGGATGTGGAAAACAGGCATTTTCGACTTCTGTCTTCAGGCTCTAATGGTCCAAACACACATAGCATTGCACCAGGACTCATTTCTACAATGCGATTGTGACCTCATAATAGACTTTCACTACCAAAGACAAAGGTAGTCTAAAGGAACAAACTCTTGCTTCCTGGCAGTAAATGGCTAAGAGCAGGGAGGTGCTAATTTAAACTCCGTTCCTCAAACTGATTTCACAAGAAGCAGCTGTGAGTTACAGGTGCTTCTCTTTGTGGGGGTAATCTATGAATATCACTCCAGCAGCCATTCGCTTGAATGGAGCTTGTGGTAAAAAGGAGATATCCACCCATGGAATAGCACTACTAGTCTTCACATTTATAAAGGACGCAGTGTACTTTTCTTCATTCAGATACTAACAATAAGACCATTACCACTGTTTCTCCACCATTTGCCCATACAAAGAGTGTGGGATTTCCATAATAAGGCAGAGTTCTCCTCACGCACAGGGAACATGGAGAATCAATGTGTCCCTACTCTTGAAAATAATTTACATAGTGAGCAGGGAGTACACTCCAACTCAGATTCTGAAAATCAGTTTATAGCAACACGGTGTGAATTCCAGCTTTTGCGTGGGGAGATTAAGCCCCTGATATATCCGCTACTCCATTTCACTTCCTTGGATATTGCTAGAAAGTAGAGGCATCTTGCAACTAGGTGTGATCCAAGACTTTCATGGGGAAAAACTGGCATTTTCCATCTCTATCTTCAGTCTCTAATGATCCAAACACACAAAACAGTGCGCAAGGACTCATTTCTACAATGGGATTATGACATCATAATTGGACTTTTACTACCACAGAAAAAGGTACTCTGAAGAAACAAACTCTTGCCTCTGGGCGGTAAATGGCAAAGAGCAAGGAGGGAGTAATTTGCACTCAGTTTCTGAAACTGATTTCAAAAATGCAGATCTGAGTTACAGTTGTTAATCTTTGTTTCTTTGTTTGTTTGTTTTTTTGTTTTCAGACATCTCAATTGTAGTTCAGGCTGGACTTGAGCTCACTATGAATCCCAGGTAAACCTTGAACTCAGCAATCCTCCTACCTCTGCCTCCCAAGAGCTGGGAGTACCTGGGTGAGCCACCACGCCTGGCTCCAGACATTTCTCTTTGAGAGAGTAATCTACTAATATCACTCCAGCTGCCATTGGCTTGAATGGGCTTTTGATCAAAAGGAGGTACCCACCTGTGGAAGAGCATTCCTAGTCCATTGATTTATGAAGGAGGCAGCATGCTTTACTTCACTTAGATTCGAACCATCAGAACGTTACCACTGTTTCTCCACCATTTGCCCGTACAAAGAGTGCAGGATTTCCATAATAATGCAGAGTTCTCCTCAGGCACAGGGAACATGGAGAATCAATCTGTCACTACTATTAAAAATAATTCACAGAGAGAGCAGGGAGTACAGTCCCACTCAGATTCTGAAAATCAGTTTATAGCCACACGGTGTGAATTCCACCTTTTGCTTGGGGAGATTAATCCCCTAATACCCCAGCTACTCCCTTTCACTTACTTGCATATTGCTAGAAAATAGAGGCATGTGGTAATTAGGTGTGTTCCAAGCCTTTCATGTGGAAAACAGGCATTTTCCACCTGTGTCTTCAGGCTCTAACCATCGAAACATACAGCAGTGCACAAGGACTCGTTTCTACATCGGGATAATGACATCATAATTGGACTTTCACTACCACATACAAAGGTAGTCTAAAGGAACAAACACGCCTCCTGGTGGTAAATGGCAAAGTGAAAGGTGGTAGTAATTTCCACTCCATTCCTGAAAATGACTTCACAAGAAGCAGGTCTGAGTTCCAGGGAGTAATATATGAATTTCACTGCATCTGCCATTCGCTTGAATGGAGATTGTGGTGAAAAGGAGATATCCACCCATGGAATAGCACTCCTAGTCTGGAGATTTATGAAGGAGGCAGTGTGTTTTTCTTCATTCAGATTCTAACCTTCAGAACACTACCAGTGCTTCTCCACTGTGTGCCCATACAAAGAGTGCACTATTTCAATAATAAGGCAGAGTTCTCCTCAGGCAAGGGAACATGGAGAATCAATCTGTTCCTACTCTTGAAAACAATTCACAGAGTGAGCAGGGAGTACAGTCCCACTCAGATTCTGAAAATCAGTTTATCCAACATGGTGTGAATTCCAGCTTTTGCTTGGGGAGATTAAGCCCCTGCTATCCCAGCTACTCCATTTCCCTTGCTAGTATGTTGCTAGAAAGGACAGGCATGTGGCAATTAGGTGTAATCCAAGGCTTTCATGTGGAAAACACGCAGTTTCCACCTCTGTCTTCAGGCTCTAACGACCCAAACACACATAGCAGTGCACAAGGACTTTTTCCTACAACGGGATTATGATGTCATAATTGGACTTTCACTACCGCAGACAAAGGTACTCTAAAGGAACAAACTCTTGCCTCCAGGCGGTAAATGGCAAAGAACAGGGAGGGCGTAATTTGCACTCCCTTCCTGAAACTGACTTCAAAAATGCAGATGTGATTTCCACGTGTTTCTCTTTTTCTCTTTGTTTTTTTTGTTTGTTTGTTTTGTTTTGTTTTGTTTTGTTTTGTTTTCAGACAGCGTCTCAGTTTGTAGTTCAGGCTGGACTTGAGCTCACTATGAATCCCAGGCAAGCCTCGAACTCAGCAACCCTCCTACCTCTGCCTCCCAAGAGCTGGGAGTACCCACGTGAGCCATCACACCTGGCTCCAGGTGTTTCTCTTTGAGGGAGTAATCTAAGAATATCACTCCAGTTGCCATTGGCTTGAATGGGGCTTTTGGTCAAAAGGAGGTATCCACCTATGGAATAGCACTCCTAGTCCATTGATTTATGAAGGAGGCAGCGTGCTTAACTTCATTCAGTTTCTAACATTCAGAACATTACCACTGTTTCTCCACCGTTTGTCTGAACAAAGAGTGCAGGATTTCCAAAATAAGGCATAGTTCTCCTCAGTCACAGCGAACATGGAGAATCAATCTGTCTCTATTCTTTTATTTTCTTTTTTTTTTTTTTTTT